>NEWO01000066.1:2029599-2044762 GCA_003013225.1 Phalaenopsis aphrodite
CCTTGATGCCCTCCCTTTCACTCTCCTTCTCTCTATCCCGCGCTCCCTCTCTCTTATTCTCTCTCTCCCTTGCTTTTTGTTCTATGTCTCTCAAACTCTATCAAACTTTATTCTCTACCTTCCCCACTCCTTCAATCTCTTTCACTCAAATTCTCAATATTTTCTCCTCCCATTCTTCCTCCCTTATTCTCTTTCTTCTCTCATATTCCACTCTCACATTTTCTCCCATATCTTTCATTCTCTCTCCCCTTCCTTCCTTTGTCCTTCCTTACATATCTCTCTATTCTCTCCACTCTCTATTCTCTTTTATGTATCATTTCTCCTCACTCATTCTATCTTCTCTTTATATCTCTCACTCCCACTCACTTTATCTCCTCCTCTCGCTCTCTCACTCTATCTCTCGTCTCTCTTACTCTCTCGATAACAGTCCCCTTTCTATCCCTCTTGCTCAATCTTTTTTGTGGTCTCTCTCCACCTTCTATCATTTTTTCTCTATCTTTTTCATAGTCTCTCCCCCTCCCTCCCTTCCACCCTTCATCCCACAATCCCATTCTTCTCCCTCCCTCTCTCTCTCTCTCACTTCTCAACCTATCTTTCTAGCGATTTTTACTCTCCCTTTATCACAATCTTTAGCTCCTACGCTCACTTTCTCGCTCTCTCCCACTCTATTGTTTCTCTCTTTAAATCTTTCTACCCTTTTTTTCTATTCTTTATCTCTATCCTTACTTCCCCCACCCTCATTATTGCTTTCTCTCTCTCTCCTCATTTCCTACTATCTCTCAATTTCTATTTCTCCCTCCCTCCCTCCTATCCTCACTTCATTTTTCCATTCTCTCTCTCCCCTCCCCATTTCTCTCTATTTTTCTTTCGATCTCTCTCTCTCCTTATCCTTGAAATTCCTCTCTCTTTCATTCCCTCTTGCTCTATCTGTCTTTCATCCCTTAGTCTCTCTTACTCCCTCTCTCTTTGTCTCTCACTCTCACTTACTTTTCATTTTTTTCTCTCCTTCTCTTAATATTTTTTAAATTCCATCTTTTTCCCCCTTTCTCTACATCTCACTTTTTTCATTCCTTATCACGCTCACACTTTTCTATCTCTCTGTCATACTTAGACTTCTGTCCCCTTTTCCCTTATATTATTCCTATAACTCTCTCTCTTATATCACATGCTCTCTTACCCATTCTTGCAATCACTCCCTCTCTATTTCTCTCTCATGATCTCCCTCCTCTAATTTTTCCTTTCTATATGTCTCTCACTTCTCTCTTTGTCGTCTCTCTCTTTACTTGCTCTCTCTTCTCTCTCTCACCTTTGCTCTCTCTCTCTCTTTGTTTCACTAACTCTGTCTCACTTTCTTACACACTCTCTTTCCTTTACTCAAATTTTCTCCCTCCCTCCTTCCCTTCCATCATCTCCTTTATCTTTCTTCCTCTCTCCCTCTCACTACTTTTCACTCATTTATGTCTTCCATTATTTCTTCACTCCATCCCTCCCTCTTCCCTTCTCTCTTATCTCTCTCACTCACTCCCTCTCACTCTCCTCCCATCACTCACTCACCTCTCTTTTTATCTCCAAGCTTATCCCCTCTTATTAAGTCTTTCTTGTTTTATCTCCTCTCTTTTATGTATCTCTTCTCACTCTTCTTGATCTATCTTCTCATTATATCCATCTCTCCCACTCCCTCTCCCTCCCCCCTCTCTCACTCTGTCTCTTCATTCTTTCTATCTCTCTCCTTCCTTCCCACCCTCTCTCCATCCCTCGTGAGCACTATCTCATGTTCCTACCTTTGATTCTAGATCTCCTCCTTTCTCACTCACTTTACTCTCACTCTGATGATCTCTCTCCCTTCTATTTCCTCTATCTTTCACACTTGTTATATCCCTTTTATCTCTCTTTTGTTTCTATGTTCCTTTCTCTTCCACCCTCTTCTGCTCTCCCTCCCTCTACCTCTCTTCCCTCCTTCCCACCCTACCTCCCTACTTGCCTCTAACTCTCTTGCTCCTTACCCCCTCTCTCCGCCTTATTTCAATCTCTCTCTCTCTTGCATGCTCTTCATCTCTAACTCATTCTCCAATTATATATCTATCACTCTTCTCTATTTGTGTCTCACTCTCTCTTACTCTTCATCCCCTCTCTCTTTCTCTTGCTCTGCTTCCATTTCTCTACTTCCTTCTCACTCTCTCTCTATCTCTTTCCATTCTCTCTTTCCCTCACTCTCATTCTCTCCCTAATGCTTTTTACTCTCACTTCTCTCTCTTACTCTCTCTCTCTCACTTTTCTCCTTCCCTCTCTCTTACACTTGTTTCCATCCTTTTCCCCCTCTCTCTCTCTTGCCCATTCTCCATTTATCTCCCTGTCTCTCTAACTCTCTTTTTAATCTATTCCCTTTCTTGTCCCTTGTTTCTTTTGCAATCTATCTTCTCATCTCTACTACTTTGCTCGCTCACTCTCTCTCACTTTATCTTTCTCTCTCTCGAGTGTACTTTTGCTCTCTCTCTTCCTACTCTCCCCAGCTCTCTATCACTCTCCCTCCACCTCTATCTTACTCTTTCTCGTCTCTTCCTTTTTGTCTCCCTCTCCGACCACCCTCCTTATGGTCCCTCTCTTATTCTATAACTTACTCTCTATATCTCTCTCCTGTGCTAAATCACTTTCACATGCCCTCTCCATCTATTTCCCTAATCTCACTAGCTCCCTCTCTCTCTCCTCTCACTTGCTCCTCTCCCCTTTTATTTCTCTCTCCTCACTTTTTCTCTCTCCCTTCCTCTATCTCTCGCACTAATGTGCCACTTCTCTCTCCCTCTCCCATTTCTCTCTATCCCACTCCCTCATTTGTACCTCTCTCCTCACTGATTTTGTTACTATCTCTTTTATCTTATTTTGTCGTACCTTGTCTTGCACTCAATCCCTTTCTATGTCTCTCTCTCTCTCTCTCGACCTCTCTCTCACTCCTACACTCTATTTATTCTAACTCTCTCCCTTCTCCCTCCCACTCTCTCTTTATCACCCTCTCTCATCCTCTTCTCTTTCACTCCCTTTTGTTCTTCATCTCCTTCTCTCACTCTTCTTTGTCCCACTCCTCACTCTCTATCTCCCTCTCTCCCTCTCTACCTTCTCCGTCCTCTCTCTCCCTTTCTCTCACATTATCTTTATTTCACTCTCTCTACTCTTTAAATCTTTCTCTCCCTCTCTTTCTCATCCTCTCTTTCCCTCTCTTTATCTCACTCTCACTCTCCCTCTATCCACCCTCTCTCTCTCTCTCAGTCTAGTCTCTCTATCTCTCCCTACCTCCCTCCCTCACTTGGTCTATCCCTCACCGATTACCTTTCCTTCTCAACCTCTTATCACCTTCTTCCTAGCACTTTCTCTAACACCATATCACTATATCTCTCTCCCTATCTCTTATCATTTCTCTCTTTTTACTTTTACTCCATTTCTTTCTCTCTCTCTATCTCTCTCATTACTTTCCCTCACCCTCCCTCGCTCTCTCTCTTCTCTCCCACCACCTTTATCTCGAACTCTCTACCTCTCTCTCTCAATATCATTATCTCTCTCGCCGTCCCACAACCTCTCTTGCACAGTCTCCCTCTTCCCAACTCTATTTCTCCCTCTCTGGCGCACCCTCTCTCTCTCTCCATACTGATCTTATTCTCTCTATCCCTCAATCTCTCCTCATCTCTCATCTCCCTTTTTCTCCCTCGCTTTATCTCTCTCCCTTCATCTCTCCACCTCTCTCACTTTGTGTCTCTAACTCGCTTGAGAACATTCTCTTTCTAACTTTCTCTCCTTCTCTCTTATAATATCCCTCTTAATTTTCTCTCTATTAGTCCTCTCTCACTCGCACTCTCATACTTTTTCCACTCTGTTCCCCTCCCTCCCGCTCTCCCTCACTCCCTCTATTTGTATCTCACTCTCCTTCCCTCCCTCACTATTTTCTCTCTCCCTTGTTTTTTTTCTCACTCATTCTCTCTATCTTATTATCTCTCTTACTATATGTACTTTATGTCTTAGTCCCTATCACTCTCTCACTCTCTCTCACTTGCTCACTCACTCGCTTGCTGTCTTTTCCACTCCTCCCATTCTCTCTTCCACTCCAAACCTCAACACTCCCTTCTTACGTCCCTCTTTCTCCCCGTCCTTATCCTCTTTCTATTTCCCTCTCCCTCCTTTCTCTACTCTCTTTATCTTCTTCAGACCATTCTCTCCCTCACTCCCACTTTTTCTCTCTCTATCTCATCTGCTCTCTGTCAATCGCCTCGCTCTCATTCTCTGACACTGTCCTTCTCTTTCTCCCTCCATCTCCTTCTATATCTCTCTCCCTATGTCTCTTTTTCTTACTCTCACTCTCTCATGCTTTGTTCACATTCGCCACCTCTTTCTCTCACTCTCTTATACCCCTCCTCCCTCCCTTCTTCCCCTTTATCTTTTCGACCTTCTCGATCACTTGTTCACTCTTTCCCTCTCTAGCTCTGCCTCTCATCCCTCTCATTCTATTCAATCTCTTCTTTATATTCCTCTCTCTCTCGTACTCTCTATACTCACTTCCTCCCTACTTGCTTATCTCTCTTATGTCTCTATATTTTTACCTCCCTCTCTAGTCTCTCAATTCTCTCTCCTCTGACAATCTCTTCCATCTCCCCCTCACACACTCTCTTGCCCTCTCCATTTCTCTCTCTCCTTCCTCTCTTCCTCAACTTCTCTCTTCTCTCGATCTCCCTCCCTCTGCCTTGCTCTCTCTCCATTTCCTATGCTCTCTTTCTCACAATCATTATCTTGCTCTCTCACTTTTTCTTTCTCTGTCTATCTTTCTCGTTCTCTCTTCTTTTTTTTTGTCAATCTCATTTGATAAATCTATTTTACTCTCTCTTCTCTCTCATCTTTATCTCTCTCTTCTCCTACTCTTTTCCTCTCTCATTCCTCTCTTTCTCTCTACACCCTCCACTCATCTATCTCTTCATCTCTCCCTCACACACACACTCTCTCTCCTTCCTCTGTTCCTCAATTTCTCTCGTCTGTAGATGCCTGCTCTCTTCACTCCCTCACATCTCACTCTTCATTTCTTTTACATTCTCATCCTCTCTCTAACTCACTTTCATCTCTTATTTCTCTCCCACTCTTTCTATCTTTTGCTCCCCTCTTATCCCTCTCTCTCTCTCTCTCAAAGTCTTATCTCTCTCTTCCTTCATCTCTCTCTCCCTCTTTATGCCTCTCTCCTCCCACACACTCTCTCTCTCACTCTTTCTCCCACTTTGTTTCTCTTTTGACCTCCATCTTCCTCTCTGACTCCCTCTTTCTCACTCATTTGACATCTATCAATCTTTCTCTTTCTCTCTCCCTCCTTCCCTCTTTTCCTTCTCTCTTACTATATCTCTCTTCTCTCTTCACTTTCTCCCTAGCTCTCCCTCTTAGGGTATGTTTGGGGCAGCTGCACCTGATTGAATAATTTGCTGATAAGCTAGGGGCGGTGGCCATTACAAATTTTTTATTTTTTATTTGAAAAAGCCAAACTGCTGCCAGAAAGCTGCCACGACACCAAGATAGGTGCGGTTTGAAAACGCTATTTTTAGCATTTTGAAAATGCATAAGTTGCCAAAACTAGTTTACCCAAACAGGCCAGCTATGTTTTCAAAATGCCATTGGACCAAATAAGCCTCCTTTCCTTCCTCACTCTTACTGAAGATATATGACAATAAGAGAGAAAGAAAGAGGGGAGAGAGAGGGAGAATGAAAGAGGGAGGTAGAGAGTGTTTTAGAGAGATAAAAATAGAGAGATAAAGAGAAAGAGAGATTGATGCCAAGGTATAGAGGAAGAGAGAGAAAGAAAGGGAGGGTTCAAGTTAGAGAGAGAAGAGAGAGAAGAGAGTGAGAGAGTAGGAGAAAGTGAGTGAGCAAGAGAGACATAGAAGAGAAAGAAATAAAGAGTGATGGTGAGGAGAGAGTGAGAGAGTGGTAGAGAGAAGAGATATGAAGAGAGAGATGAAGGTAGACAGAGAAAGAGAGATGTATAGAGGCAAGGAGAGAGACAAAGGGAGAGAGTGCTAGAGATGGAGAGTACGAGATAGATAGAAGATAGCTAGAGTGAACGTGAGGGAATGAGAGAGAGGGTGTCACAGAGAGGAAGTGAGCTCTTTTTTAATGTCCATCTCTTTCCCCCTTTTTGTGTATCTCTATTTTGTCATTTTTGTCTCTTTCACACATTTCTATCTCTTTTTTGCTTATTCTTATATCCCTTAGCCTTATATTATTCCTCTAGCTCTCTCTTCTATGTCATGCTCTCTTACTCATTCTTACCATCACTCCCTCTCTCTCTTCTCACTCTCCCTCTCATAATCTCTCTCATCTCATTCTTCCTTTCTATCTGTCACTCACTTCTCACTTTGCCTTCATTTTCTTCACTTGCTCTCTTCTCTCTCTCACACCTTTGCTCTCTCTCTTTGTTTTACTAAATCACTCTCACATTCTAACTCTCTCTCTTTCTTACTCACCTGTTCTTCCTCCCTCTCTTTCTCTCTCCATCCCTCCCTCCCTTCCTCTCACCTTTCATCTCCTCTATCTCTCTCTTTTTCTCTCCCTCTCACAGCATTTCACTCATTTATGTCTTCCATTATTCCTTCACTCCGTCCCTCTTTCCTTCCATCTTAAGCAACCTCCTCACACTCATTTTTTCTTTCCTTATTCTCTCTTTTCTCTTATCTTTCTTTTCCTCTCTTGTCTCTCACACTCTCTCCCTTTTGCTCCTCCTCCCTCACTCACCTCTCTCTTTATCTCCAACCTCGTCCCCTCTCATTAAGTCTTTCTTTTTTTATCTCCTCTTTTACATTTCTCTTCTTTATCTTCTTCCTCTATCTTTTGAATATATCCATCTCCCCCACTCCCTCTCCCTCCCTCCCTTCTCAATCTATGTTCCTTCATTCTCTCTATCTCTCTCCTTGTCTCCCACCCTCCCTCCATCCCTCACACACACTCTCTCATGTCCCTTCATTTCTTGCTCCCCCCTTCTCACTCACTTTACTCTCACCATCTCCCACACTCACTCACTCACTCGATCTCTCTCCCTTCTATTGCCTTTCTCTTTCACACTTGCTAAATATCTTTTTTCTCTCTTTCGTTTCTATGCCCCTTTCTCTTCCACCCTCTCCCTCTCTTCCCTCCATCTCCCTCTCTTCCCTCCCTCCAACTCTACCTCCCTACCTGCCTCTAACTATCTTGCTCCTCACCCCCTCTCTCTACCCTCTTTCAATCTCTCTCTTGAATGCCCTTTATCTCTATCTCCTTCACTATTTATCTATCTCTCTCTTTCTCTTCTCTTACTCTCTCTTATTTGTTCTCTATTTGTCTCTCACCCTCCCTTACTCTTCATCCCCTCTCTCTTTCTCTTGCTCTACTTCCATCTGTCTTTTCCTTCTCTCCCTCTCTATCTTTCTCCATCCTTTCACCTTCTTTCTCTCTCCCCTTCTCTCTCATTCTCTCCCTAATGCTTTTTCTTCTTTCACTTCCCTCTCTTTCTCTCTCTCACTCCTTTCTCTCTTCCCTATCTCTTACTTTTGTTTCCATCCTTATTCCCTCTCCCTCTCCCTTGCCCATCCTCCCCCTCTCTCCCTGTCTCTCTTTTACTCTCTTTTTTATCTATTTTCTTTCTTACCCTCTGTTTCTTTTGCAATCTTTCTTACCATATCTATTACTTTGCTTCCTAAATGGAAAAAGAATGGCAGATGATGCAAGAGAGAAATAGAGAATGAATTAAGAGGTGAGGGACGCAAGGAGTGTTCATGACAGGGGGAAAGAGAGTGTGTGTGAAAGAGACAGGGAGGGAAGGTAGAGAGAGTAAGAGAGTGGTAGAGAGCGCAACAAGGAGGGGGGAGAGAGAACATGCGGGACAGAGCAAGGAGTGAGAGAGAGTGTGAGAGCATGAGTGAAATAGAGGGATGGAGGTGGAGAGAGAGAGAAAGGGTGGAAAAGATGTATAGAGAAATCATGAGAGGGAGAGAGAGAGAAGAAAAATGGAAAAGAGAGAATAAATAGAAAGAATAAACGAGAGTGTGAGAGATTGAAAGAGAAGTTAGAGTGGAAGATAAATGGAGGAGGGTAGAGAACAAGGAAGAGGGAGAAAGGAAGGGAGAGAGAGGGCTTGAGAGAGGTAGAGAGAGGAAAGAGAGATGGAGAGAGGGTGATAGATAGAGAAAATATGATGGAGAGTAAGAGAAAAAGAGAAAGTGAGAAGAGAGATAGGACAATAGAGAACGTGAGGGAAATAAGAAAATTGAAACAGAGAGCAAGAAAGAGATAAAGGGACAACAAAAGAGAGTGGGATAAAGAAGATTGACATAATGATTAGGGGGAGAGAGAGGACCTAACAGAGATAAGGAGATAAAATGAGAGAAAGAAAGGGTGTGATAGATAGAGAAATCAAGGGAGGAAGGTAGAGAGAGATTTAGAGATTGAGGGTGAAGGGGGTATAGAGAAAGTGATAGAGTGAGAGAGAGAGAGAGAGGGAGAATTAGAGAAAGAGGATTTGGGAGAAGAGAGATAGAGTGAGGTTGAGAGAAGGACAGAAGGAGGGAAGGAAGGCGAAGAGAGAAAGAGAGAGAGAGGGGTGGAGGGATAGATAAATTGAGAAGAGTGAAAAAGAAAAGGATAGGAAAGTGAGACCTAAAATGGAGAGAGTTAGAAAAAAAGAGAGAGTGAGGGGGAGAGAAGGAGAAGGGAGAAAAATGAAGGAAGGAGAGAAGAGGCGAGGGAAGGAGCGAGAATAGAGAAAGAGCGAGGAGAGAGAGGGAGCTTGAGAAAGAAATAATATAATAAAGGAGGGAGAGAGAGCATGGGAGAGCAAGAAAAAGATGGGAGAAAGAGAAAAGATCAAGAGAGATAGATAAAGTGAGGGATAGAGGGTGAGAGGGCTGAAGGGAAAGAAGGAAAAAAAGATAGTGAGAAAGGTTAGATAAAGTGATGGAATTAGATGGAAAAATATATATGGAAGGATAGAGAGTGAGAAATTGATAGAGAGATGTTGCATAGTAGGGGAGAGAGGAGGGAAAAATAGAGTTAAGAAAGAGATAGAGTGAGTATGAGATAAGTAGATAGTGGGTGAGAAAGACTTAGAGAGTACAAGCAAAAGTGGGATAGTGAGTCGGTGTGAGATCATAGGAGAGAGAGGGAGGAGAGTGTGATAATAGAGATAAAATTGGAGAAAGAGAGATCAAGATGTGAAAGAGAGAAGAAATATAATATGGAGAGAGAGTAGCGAGAGAAAAACTAGTTAAAAAAAGAGAGACCTTAAAAATAGATTGAGCTGGAGGGAGGATGAGATTGAGGAGGTGAGAGATAGAGAAAGAAAAGAAATTGAAGAGAGTGAATAGAGATATAGAGAATGAGAATGACCACATGTGAGAGGGGAAGAGAGTGTGAGCAAGGGAGTGTTGAAGAGAAAGTGGCAGAGAGAGGTAGAGCACTAGAAAGAGTTAGGGATAAATATATGGGAGAGAGAGAGGGATTGGAAAAAGGCTATGGAGAGAAGGAATATTTGTGTGTGAGAGAGAGAGACAAAATCAAAGGGACAGGAATAGATAAAGAGACAATGAGAAAGATAGTACGAGAGAGATAGGGTCAGTGAGATGGAAAGAGAAGAGAGAGAGAACAACTGAGAGATGAAAAGAGAGAGCAAAAGAATAAAGGGAAACAGAGAGTGGGAGAAGAGAGAAAAAGACAGAGAGTGAGAGAATGAGAAAAAGAGAGAGCGAGAGAATGAAGGGAAAAGAGAGCAAGAGAAAAGAGACGGAGAGAGAGTGAGAGAAGTGAGAAAAAGAGAGAGCGAGAGAATGAAGGTAAACAAAGAGTGGGATAAGAGAAAAATATAGTGAAAGAGAGAGTGTGAGGAAGGTAGAGAGAGTGAGAGAGAGAATAGAGAGAGAGTGAGGGTGGGAGGGAGGGAGGATGGAAGAGAGATGAAGAGAGTGCAAGTGTAGGAAAGAAAGATAGATTGCAAGAGAAAGTGAGAGAGTTAGTGTTAGTGCAGGATAACGAGTGAAAGAGTGTGTGAGAGGAAGACAAGAATGTAGGGAGAAAGAGCGAAAAAAATAGATATGTCAAGAAATATTGTGAGAGAGATGAATAGAGAGATCAAGGGATAGAGAGAAGTATGAGAGACTAAGAGAGAGATTAGGAGAGGAATAGGGAGAGGGAGGGAGGGAGGAGAGATGGATAGAGGGAGGGAAAGAGCGAAGGAGATAGAGAAGAAGTGAGAGAGAGTGAGATAGAAAGTGAGAGGGGGAATGAGAAAGAAAGAATGGGAGAAAAAGAGAGTAAGAAAGACAAAGGGATCAGGAGAGATAGTATAAACAGTGAGAGACATTAGGGAGTGAGAGAAAGAGAGGAAGAGTAAGAGAGATATAAGGCGAGACAAAGAGAGAAGGAGAGGGAGGGAAGGAGAGGGCATTTGTGTGTGAAAGAGAGAGAGGTAGAGGGAGGGAAAAGAGAAAGCATGAGGGTGGGAGAGAAAGAAATAGAAAGGATTATGAAAGAGTGAGCGGGAGAGAAAGTGCAAGAGCGATAGCATGGAAGAGAGTGTGGGAGAAAGAGGTAGTGAAAAAAGAGAAAAGGATTGAGAATGCAAGGGATAGAGAGTGAGAGTGATGGATATATAGATAGACAAAGAGGGAGAGAGAGAAAGAAAGAATGATTATGAGGTACATAAAGTGAGAGAGAGTGAGATGGAGGGAGAGAAAGATATATAAGTAGACACAGAGGGAGAAAATGAGAGGGGGACGGAAGGAGGGAGAGAGAGAAATAGTTAGAGAGAAAAAGAGAGAAATAAAAAGATGAGATCGAGAGAAGAGAGGAAAGAGGGAGGAGATTGAGAGATGAAGGCAAGATAGAAGGAGAGATGGAGGGCACGTGTGAGAGGAAGGGGAAGCAGGAGAGAGGGAGAGTGACAGAGGCAGACATGGAGAGTTGAAAGGCTGAGAGGGAGATAGTGGGAGATGGAGGGCGAGAGTTGAATTGGAAAGAGAGTGAGAAAGATAGATAGAGAGAGAGAGAGAGAGAGAGAGTGGGAGTGAGAGAAAGAGAAGGATGGAGATTAAGAAAGAGAGAGAAAATGATCGAGAGATTGAATAGAGAGAATGAGAAGAAAGAGAAGAGAGATGCCATGTGAGAAAATGAGAGATATATAGATGAGAGAGAGAGAGAGAAAGAGAGTGAGAGCAAGAAGTTGTAAGAGAGCTTGAGATTGAAAAGAGAGCTACATAAGAGAAGTAGAGGGATAAATAAGAGAGTGGAGAGACAATTAAATAGAGAGATAAAGTGGGAAAGGGAGGGAGAGAGAGAACGAGAGGGGATAAAGAGGGATAGAGGTATAGAAAGTGAGGGGGAGAGAGAAGAGAGGAATAGAAATAGAGAGGAAGCTAAGGATGGAGAGAAGAAGAGAGAGAAAAAAGAGGAGGAAGGAGAGTGAGAAAGAGGGATAAATAGTAAAAGAGAGAATTGAGTGACTAAGAGAGAGGATAAGTGTGTGGCAAGCAGAGTGAGAGAGATTAAAGAGGGGATAGACAGAGAAAATAGAGAGAGAAGATTGAGAGGGAGGGAAGGGGAGATTGAGAGAAAGTGTGAGGAGGGAGGCAGGAGAGTGATTGGGAAGATGGGGAAGGAGTACGAGAGAGAGATCAAAAGATAAAGAGAATGAGAGAGAATATAAGAGAGAGAGAAATACAGAGATAGAGAGCGAGATGGAGAAAGAGGAAGAGAAAAGATAAAGCAGGAGAATAGATTGATAAACCTAGAATGAGAAAAAAATAGTGAAAGAAGAAGGGAGAGAGGTATATAGTAAAAGAGAGAAAGTGATAGAGAGAGGGAGAGTAAAAGTGAGAGGCAAGCTGAGTGAGAGAGAGAAGTGATAGCATGAGAGAGAGACAGGGAGAAAAGAGAGAAAGAGAGTGATAAAGAATAGAGATAGAGATAAAAAGCAAAAGAGAAGGTTGAGGAGAAAAGACGTAGAAATGAAAGAGATTAAAAGGAAAAAAAGCAAAAAAGGAGACTATAGTGAATAGAGAGTATGAGAAAGAGAGAGGAGGCATAAGAGGGGGAGATAATTAAAGAGAGAGAAAAAGAAGAGAGAGACTGAGTGAGAGAGCAAGAGAGAGGAAAGGCATGGAAGAGAGAGGGAGGGTGAGTGAGATAAATATAGTGAGAGAGAGGGAAAGTGAGAGAGCGAGAGTGAGGGAGAGAGAAAGGGAAGGAGGGTGGGAGGGTAAGTGAGAAAGTGTGAGAGAAGATATNGGAGAGAGAAAGGGAAGGAGGGTGGGAGGGTAAGTGAGAAAGTGTGAGAGAAGATATAAAAAGTAAGATAAGAGTGAGTTTGAGAAGCAGGAGATCAAGAGAGAGAAAGAGATGGTGAGAGAAAAGAGATAGAGAAAGGAAAGTGGAGAGATGGAGAGAGAGCACAGAGATAGAGAAGGAAGGAGAGAGCAAGCAAGAGAAAAAATATAACAAGAAAGAGAACAGAGAAAAGAGAGTAAGAGAGGGGGAGTAAGAGGAGAGAGAGAGGGATGGAGTGAGATAGTGAGAGAAAGAAGAGAAAGCAAACAATGAAGCAAGAGAGATAAGAAAGAAGTGAGCGAGAGGGACTGAGAGAGTGGAAGAAAGAAAGATGAAAGTAATATATAGAAATGGAATAGTGTAAAGGGATAGTGTGGTAAGAGGTACGGAGTGGGAGAGAGAGAGCGGCAGAAAGAGGGAGATAGAGCATGTGGGAGAGAGAGTGAGAGCTAGTAAGGGAGAGGAGGAAAGACATGGAGAGAGAACAAGGGGAAGGGAAGAGAGCGAGAAAGACTAGATATAGTGAGATAGGGATATAGAGAAATAGCATGAGTAAGGGAGTGAGAGAGATATAGAGAGAGCAAGAGTGAGGGAGAGAGATATTAATTATTGGGGAAGATAAAGAAATAGAAATGAAAGAGGGCGGATAGGAGGTGATTAATAGAGAAAGCATGAAAGAGATAAAGCTAGAGAGATATAGGGAATAAACGAGAGAAGATAGATATAATAAGAGAAAAAGAAATAGGAAGCATAGTGGGTGAAAGAATGGATAAAGTGAGAGGGAGGAAGGGGAAGAGCAAGAGAGTGGGATAGAGAGTGATTAGAGAGAAGATACATAGAGAAGAGAGAGCAGAGAGAGGGATAGTGATGGAGGGAGGGAGGTATAATGAAGATTATGGGAAAGGGAGAACAAGAGTTGGCGGGAAGGGAAGAGGAAGAGTGTTAGAAAGTGGGAGAGATTGAGTGTGAGAAAGGGAGGGCGGAAAGTTAAGAGATAGAGTGGGAGATAGGATAGAGAACAAGATATAGAGATAGGAAGAGAGATTTAGAATGAGAAAGGAGGGAGCTAGTTAGAGAAGAAAGAGATCAAGAGAAAGATAGAAAGAAATAGAAAACGAGTAAGGTGGTGAGGGAGTAAAGAGATAGAGAGGGAAAGAAAGATAAAGTAAGAGAGCAAAGGATAAGAAGAAAGAGAAGAGAGAAAGGGGAGGGAGTGGGAGAGAGAGGGGGGAGATAAAATAAGAGAGGAGAGAAAGCAAGAGAGCGGAAGGAAAAGAGTGATAGAAAGAAAGAGTGAGAAGCGAAAGTGAGAAAAAATGAGTGAAAATATAGCAAGCATTTCTATCTTCTCTTTCTGATTATCTCTCTGTTTCGTAAGAGAAGACAAAAAAAGAGTGATAACTCTCTTTCCTTATCTATCTCTCTGTTGCTTGCTCTCGCACCTCTCTCTCACTTATACTCTCATTCCCTCTCTCCTTCCATCTTTATTTCTATCATTCTTTCATGCTCTTTTCTACTTCTCACTCTCTCAATCTCACTTTCTTGTGCCCCCTCCCTAATTCCCTCCATTCCTCCTTCCCCATCCCTTCCTCTATCTTTTCAATCTTGTTTCTCTTTCGCTCAATGCCCCCTCACTTTCTTTCTCTCATTATCCCCCTTTATTGCCCCTCCAACACTTCATATATTTGTTCTCTTTCCCCCTTTCTCTCCTTCTCTCTCTCCACAATTCGTCCTTCCCTCACTCCCTTTCTATTAACTCTCTTCTTTCAATCTTTTCTCTCACACACACACACTCTCTCTCTCTCTCAGTCGCTTCTCTATTCTTTCACTCACTTATTTCTATCTTTCTCTCTATCGCTCTCCACGTCTCCCTCCCCCTCTTCAGCTTATTTCTCTCTTTTTCTCTCTAAATATATCTGCATCCTTCCCTTATTATTTTTCTGACCCTCCTTTCTCTATTTTGCTTTCTCACTTCTATCTCACATAATGTTCTCTTGCTCTCTCTTGATAACCCGCTCTCCCTTCCCCTCCCCTCTCTCTATTTCTCTCTCTTTCTTTACTATCTCATCCTCTCTCTCTCTTTCTTTCCTACCTCATTGTCTCTCTCTCTCTCACTTTCTCTTTCTCTTTCTCTCTCACTCCTTTCTCCCTTCCTCTGCCCTCCCTCTATCTCACTTGTTTTCTTATATCTATTTCTCCTCTTTCATGCTCTACCTCTTGCTCGTTCTCTCTCTTCTTCTCTACTTTTCACTTACCTGCCCTCTCTCTTAGTTTATCTGGCTCCTTCTCTTAGCTCTCTACCTTCTTTTGTTTCTCTACCTCTGTTGGATCTTCCTCTCTATCTCTCTTCCTTCCATGCTCGTTTTTTCCGCTCTCTCTCTCTTCACTCCCCCTACCATCTCCTTCACTCTCTTATTCCTCCCTCCTTTTCCCACCCTCCCTCTCTCTTTCTCTCTATTCTCCCTTCCTATCTCTTGCTCTCTCTCTCTCTCTCTCACTCTCCCTGCCTTTTTCTAACTACTATCTGTGTCACAATTTCTCCCTCTTCTCTTTTTTACTATTCTCTATTTTATATCTTCTCTCACATTCTTTTACCCTCTCTCCCTCTCTAACTCTCACTATATATCTAACACACTATATCTCTCTCCTTTATGTTTTCTCTCTCATTGTCCCACCTTTCCCTTCTGGTTCTCCCTCACTACCTTTTCCTCTCTTTCTCTCGCTCATCTCTAACTCTCTCCCTCCCGCTCTCTCTCTCTCTATACCATTCATGATCTCTCTCTATCCCTCAACCTACCTCCCACCCTTTATCTCTCTCCCTCCCACTATTTCTTGCTCTCTCTCTCTCTCACTCTCT
>NEWO01000066.1:2072321-2086048 GCA_003013225.1 Phalaenopsis aphrodite
AGTGAGATAGGGATATAGAGAAATAGCATGAGTAAGGGAGAGAGAGATATAGAGAGAGCAAGAGTGTGGGAGAAAGATTAATTATTGGGCAAGGTAAAGAAATAGAAATGAAAGAGGGCGGATAGGAGGAGATTAACATAGAAAGCATGGAAGAGATAAAGCTAGAGAGATATAGAGAATAAATGAGAGAAGATAGATATAATAAGAGAAAAAGAAATAGGAGGCATAGTGGGTGAAAGAGAGAGAGAGAGTGAAAGAATGAATAAAGTGAGAGGGAGGAAGGGGGAAGAGCAAGAGAGTGGGATAGAGAGTGATTAGAGAGAAGATACATAGAGAAGAGAGAGCAGAGAGAGGGATAGTGATGGAGGGAGGGAGGTATAGTTAAGAGAGAGAGAGCAGAGGTATAAGAGTGAGATAATGGGAAAGGGAGAATAAGAGTTGGCGGGAAGGGATAAGGATGAGTGTTAGAAAGTGGGAGAGATTGAGAAAAAAAGAGGAAGGACAAAAAATATGGAAGAATGGGGGAGAAGGTCCAAAGAGAGAGGGATATAAAGAGAAGCTAGAAAAAAGAGAGCGATATGGAGGGTGAGAGAGGGGTAGAGAGAGCAAGTGAGAAAAGTGTGGGAGAGAATAAAAGGGAGCAAGAGAATAGGGAGAGTGAAAGATGAGAGAGAGAAAGCTATAACAAGAAAAGAGATAGAAGGTAGGAAGGGATGGATTGAGGGAATCTTGGAGAGTGAGAAAGAGAAAAGAATAGCGAAGAGAAAGCAAGAGAGTGGGAGGCAGAGACCGATAGAAAGAGAGAACTAGAAGAGAGAGTGAGAAAAGAAGAGTGACAAAATAAAAATGGATAGAGAGAGAGCAAAGAAAGATAGGGTAAAGCGAAGAGAGATAAAATAGACTGACAGAGATAGAGCAAGAGAAAGAGAGGGTAGGTCAATGAGAATGATATAAATGGGGACAGAGGGGGAGTGAGAGGGAAAAAAGACAGCGAGAGAGAGAAAGTTTGAGAGTGAATAACAGGGAACAAGAGAATAGATTGAGTGAAATATAAGTGAGAGTATGCTAGAGTGTGAAAAGAGAGAGAGAGCATGCCAGGGAGAAAGAAAGAGGAAAGGTATGGGAGAGGGAGGGAGGGCGAGATAGTGGGTGAAGGAGGGAGGGGAGAGAGAGATAGAGAGAAAGGGAGAAGTGAGAAAGAATGAATGAAAAGAGAGCAGGAAGGGAGAGAGAGAGAGAGAGAAAGGGTGAGTGAGATAGATAGAGCGAGAGAGAGAGTCAGAGAAAGTAAGACAATGAGAATGAAGAAGGGAGAGAAGGAAAGCGATGGGGTAAGAGAGAGAGAGTGGGAGAGAGGATGGAGAGCAATAGATGGAGGGAGAGAGAGTTAGAAAAAGAATTAACAGAGTGAGTTAAAGAAGAAAGAGACCAAGAGAGAGATAGAGAGAAAGGGAGAGCAAGAGAGATAGTGAGAGAGCAAAGGGATAGTGAAGGAAAGAGAGAGCAAGCAAGTGTGAGAAGGATAACAAAAAGAGAGAAGAAAAAAAGAGTGAGAGAGAAGGGGAGAGAGGGGAGAGAGAGTGGGAGAGAAAGCAAGAGAGAGGGAGTTAGAGAGCTGTAGAAAGAGAGAGCTAGATGAGAGAGTGAATAACAAAGAGTGACAAAATAGAAAAAAGATAGAAATAGGAAAGAGAGCGAATGAATGAATGAAGAGTGCAGAGGGAGGAGGAGAGAGCGAGCGAGAGAGAGATATATATAGAGAGAGAAAGGGAGAGAGATTGATTGAGTGAGAAAGAAAGAGAGAAAGTGAGAGAATGAGTGTGAGGAAGGGAGAGCGGAAAGGTAAGAGATAGAGTGGGAGATAGGATAAAGAACAAGAGATAGAGATAAGAAGAGAGATTTAGAATGAGAAAGAAGGGAGCTAGTTAGAGAAGAAAGAGATCAAGAGAAAGATAGAGAGAAAGCGAAAACAAGTAAGGTGGTGAGGGAGTAAAGAGATAGAGGGAAAGAAAGAGAAAGTAAGAGAGCGAAGGATAAGAAAAAAGAGAAGACAGAAAGGGGGAGAGAGGGGGAGAAAGAATGGATATCTATTTCTCTTTCTCAATCTCTTCTCTTTCTCTCCTTCTCTCTTTCTCTTATTCTTTCAACATATATCCCTCTCTCCCACTCTAAATTTCACAAGCTATCTTCTTCTTGAAATATCTCACACACACACTCTCTATTCCACATAAATTCTTCTATTTTTACCTAACCCTCTTTCACTCATCACACTGTCTCTTCACCTTTCTTGCTTTATTTCTCGCTCCCCTGTTGTTCCCCATTTTTTTCCCCTGCCCCTCAATTTTATTTTCTCTCTCTCACTGTCTTCCCCTCCATCCCTCTCACGCGCTCTCCCTTCTCTTGCTCTCTCTATCTCTTAGTTTTTCTATCTCTCACTCCTCTCTTTTGTTCTCTCTTCTCTCACACACACAAATATACTATCAGAATTTTTCTCGATATCCATTCTTATCTCTCCCTTTCTTTAACTCTCTTTCTCTTTCTCTTGCTCACACTCTCTACTACATGTAATTCTCTCTCTTTCTCTCTCTCTTTCTCTATCGCTCTATCTATCACTTGCTCTCCATCTCACACCCTTTCATGCTCTCCCTCTCTCTCCCGCTTGCTCTCTCTCTCTCTCTCTTGAGCTCACTTCCTCTCTCCCCTCCCTCTGCCTATCTCTGCCTCTTCTCCAGCCATGATCCTCTTGCTCTTTCTCCCTCTATAATTTTTTCTCTTGCTCACTCTCTCTTTCCTCTACATTTTTCTCTCGCTCTATCTATCTTACTACCTAACATAACTCTCATTACCATTCTCTTGCTCTAACTTTCTCTTGCTCTTTTTCTATCGCTATTTGTTCTCTCTCCTTATTTACTCTTCCTCTACCTCTATACTCACACACACACCCACACTCTCTCCCTCTCTCCATCTTTAACTCAACCCACCCTTCTCCTCTAATTCAATCAATCTCTTCCATTGCTCTCTCTCTCACTCTCGCTCACTCTCGTTTACTCTTTCTTCCCTCACTCTATCTTCTCTCTTTATTTCTCTTCCAGTCCCTCTCCCTCTCTCGCTCCCTCTATCTCTAAAATATAATTATCTCCCTCTTTTTATCTCTCTTTTTATGTTCTATCTCACCTTATGTCTCTCTTGTTTTCTCTCTCTCTTCCTTTCTCACTCTAATACTCATTCTATTCTATCTCACTTTTTGTCTCTATTACTTTTTCTCGCTCTCTTTCTTCTCTATGTTTAATCACTCTCTCTCTCCCTCTATCCCTTACTCACTATCTCTCTCTTCCTCTCTCTACTTCCCCTCTCTCTCACTTCCCCTCTCTCATTCCCTCGCTCTTTGTCCCATGCTCTCTCTCACTATCTACTTCTTGCTCTCGCATTCTTTACTCTCTTCTCTATCAATTTCTCTTTCTCTCTCTCTCTATCTCACCTCCATCTCTCACTTTCTCCATCTTTTTTGCTCTCATACTCTCTCTCTTTTCTCTCTACTTTCTCTATCTCTGTCTCCCTACTTCCTCTCTATCTATTATCTTCTTTATCAATCTCTACTTATTTGTCCCGCTCTCCCTTCCTCACCCTATCTCTATACTCTCTATCCCTCACTCCTCTCTTATCTATCTCTCATTTCTCCTTCTTGCTCTCCTTTTCCACCTCTCACTCCCCCACCTACCTCTCTTACACTGTCTCTCTCCTTATCTCTCTCCCTCTTATACACCTCTCTCACCATGAATCTATTGCTCACTTGTTCTTTGCTCTCTCTCTTCCTCTATCAATAGCTTTTTTATCTCCCCACTCTTTTTCTTGATCTCTCTCTCTCTCCCTCTCTTTTTTCTACTGTCTCTCATCTCTATCTTTCTCTCAAACAATCTTATTATTTCTCTCTTTTAATGTCACACGCTCTTTTTTATTTCTTTCTCTTTCTCTAACATTCTTTCCTCTTTACCCAACTCTCCCTCAATCTATCATCTTATTATATCTGTCACCCTTTTCACTATTTCTCTCACACTCATGCTTTTTCTCTCTCTCACTCGCTTCTCCCATATATCTCTCTCCTTTTCTCTCTCATTATCTCTCTCACTTTATGTCCCTCTCCCTCCCTCTCACTTTTCCTCTTCGCCATTTATCTCTGCCTCTCTCACTCACTCTACATTTTTATCTCTCCCTTACTCTACCTCTATCACGATCTCTCACTTTTTCAGACACACACTCTCTCATACCCTCAACTTCACTCTCTTAATCCTCATATCTTCATCTATTTCTCTCTCCCACTCTGTCTCTAGCTCTCTTCGCCTCTCTATCTCTCTCCCTCCCTCTAACTGTCTCTCTTCCTTTCTTCGTTCCTATATTCTGCTCACCCCATCTCACTCTTTATATCCCATTCTCTCTCCATCTCTTTCCCTTTCTCTTTTTTCCCACTCTCACTCTCCTCTCTCTTGCTCTTTATCACTCCCTCCATTCCTTCCTTGTTCCCTCCATCTCTCTATCGCTAACCATCTTCCTTGTCTCTCACCCTCTCTCTTCTCTCTTCGCCTCTCTCTCCCTCACTCACTCTCTCTTTCTTATCTTTCTCTCTCTCTCTCCTTCCCTATCACCTCTCAACTCTCTTTCATTCTCTCTCACTCTTTTCTTCTGTCATGCTTTCTTATCATACACACTTTTCTATCTCTACGTTCCTCACTCCCTCCTCATCTTACTTTGTCTTTCTCTTTAACGTCCTTTATCCTACTTTATTCCCTCTCTCCCTCTCCCTCTCTTGTTTCCTCGCTCTCTCTTCTCACTTCTCTCTTCCCTTAATCTCTTTTTTTTTCTCTCCCTTTTTCCCTCTGTTGCTCTCTCTTCTCTATTTCTCTTGTCTGTCACTCACTCTTAATCTCTTCCTCCCATTTCCTCTCCCATTATCACTCCCTCACTTGCTCTCTCTATCTCCATCCCTGTCGCTCTCATCCTCTCATCCTCTGGCTCTCTCTTTTTCCCCTCTCTCTCCTCTCTCTTTCTCTCTCTCATTCCCTCTATACCTCGCGCTCTCCCTATATTTCTAACCACCCCTCTCTCCACCACTTCTCTCCCTATCTCCCTCTCACTCACTCTCTCCTTCTCTCCCTCTCTTTCCTTCTCACCTCTAATCTATTTCTCTAATTATCTATCTCTCTCTTTCGCTCTTTTCTCTTACTACCTCCCTCACTCCCTCCCTCTATCTTACTCTCTCTCTCCCTCTAATTCTTGCACTCACACTCTCCCTTTACACCCTCATACCTCTGTTTCTTGCTATATCTCGCTCTCTTTCCATCTATCTCTCTTCTTGCATCCCTCTTTCCTTAATTTTTATAATTTTCTCTCCCTCTCTTTCTCTCTCTTCTCTATCTCTTCTCTCTCCCTCATTTACTCTATCATTCCTCTCTCATTCTTGCACTCTCCCTTCCTCCCTAACTCTCACCCTCTTCTTTCCTTTTCCTCTCTCTATCTCTTCTCTTAGTCTTTTCTCTATATTATCTCTTTCTCTCTCTTTCCTCACTTTTTCTTATCTATTTCTCTCTTCTTCTCTCACTCCATCTCTTTTACCCTCTCTCTCAATATCTCTCGTATTCTGCTCTCTCCCTCTCTCGAGCCCATCCACTCTCTCTCTCTCTTTGACTCACTTTTTTAATCCTATATGTACTTCATGCTTTCTCTCTCAATCTTTCTCTTACTCTCGCTCTCTCACTTATCTCTTTCTCTCTTTTACACACACTTTCCCTCTTTCCTCTCTATCCTTCTCTCTTGCTTTATCTTCCCTCACTCTAACTTCTCTCCATATTTTTCTCACTCTCTCTTTCTCTCTTTCAACCACTCTCTCTCTTCAATCTCTCTCACTCCCCTCTATCTTTCTCTTTTTTACTCTCTTTCTCTCTCAGTCACTTTCACTCTTTCCTCTATCTTGGATTGTCATCTCTTGCTATCTCTCTGTTGCCTCTTTTCTATTATTCTTGCTCTCTTCTCTCTCTTCACTCACTTGTTCTTTCCTTTATCCCTTGCGTAGGCAAACTCTCCATCTCTCCCTCTCCTCTCTTATCTCTATCTTTCCCTCCCACTCTCCCTTCCTCTTTCTCTCTCTTTTCCCTCTCCATCTCCCTCGCTCCTTCTCTCTATGACTCATTCTCTTGCCCTCTCTCCTTCTCACACACTCTGTCACTCTATCTCTCCTAACTCTCTCTTCTCATTATTTCACACTCACTCTCTCTATCCCTCTCCTGCTTCCTCTCTCTCTCTCTTCAATTTCTCTCTCATTATCTCTCTTTTTCTTTCTCTCTCACTCTCTCACTTTTTATTTCATCTCTTTCTTGTTCTCTTGCTCTCTCTCTTTCACTCTCGCACTTTCTTTTGTCAGTCTCTCTTCTCATTCTTTACTCACTATTTCTCTCCCTCTATCCATCACTCTCTCTATCGCACTCTCTCCATACTTTCTCTTTCAATCTCCCTCTTAGTAAAATTCTCTCTCCCCCTCTTCCCTCCCTCCTTTCACTTGCTTCCTTCCTTTCTCTCCCCATCTCTCCCTCTTTTACACACACTCTCTCTTGCTTCATCTCTCTAGCTCTCCCTTGCCTTACTCTCCTTTCCCTCTATTCTCTCTTGCTCACTCTCTTCTATTTTGGTTCCCCCCATCACTTAAATTTCACTCATACTCTCTCCCTCTGTCTTTCTCACTCATTGTTCTCTCTCACACTCCCTGTCTACTACTCTCATCTATTTCTCTTTCTTTTCTCTCTCTTCTCACAATATTTCTTTTTCTTTTTTCCCTAATCTCTCTCTGTCACTTTCTCCCTTTCTCTTCCCCCTATCCCTCCTTCCTTCCCTATCTCTCTGACAAATACTCTATCTCTATTTCTCTCACCCTCTCTCCCTCTCCGTTCCCCTCTCTTCCTGTCTCTCTATCTCTTCTCATTCTCTTGTCCGCATTTGGACGCTTTCTCTTGTATTATCTTCCCAACTCTTACTTCTGTATATTTTTCTCTTACTCTCCCTGTCAATCTATAACTCTTCAATATCTCACACTTCATCCTTCTATCCCACTTTTTCCCTCTCTCTCTCACTCAATCTCTCAATCTTTGTTCCATCACTTTTTCTCTCAGTTACTCTCTCTCTAGCTCTCTCGTTTTTCTCTCTCTCACTTTGCTCACTCTTTCTCTTTCTCTACAACTCATACACGTTCTCTCTTATCTTGCTCTCTTTCTTTCTCTCAGTCCCTCTCTTTTCTCTCTCCCAATTTTTCTCACACTTCTCTCTCCTTCCCTCCCTCTTTCCCTCCATAATTCCCTCATTCTCTCTCTCTCTCTCGCTCTCTCTCTCTCTCCATATCTCTTACTCTCTTTACCTTACTCTTGTTCTCACTCTCCTCCTCTCTTTATATCTCTCTCTCACTTCCTTGCTTGTACTCTCTCATTATTTCAATCTCTATGTCTTCTATGTCTCTCTTGCCCTCCCTCGATCTTACTCTCCCCCCATTTGCTTTTAATCTTGCTCTCCCTCCCTCTTAATCTCTTACTTTCTCTCTCTCTAGATCTCTCTCACTCCTCAACTCTCTTTCTTATTATATCTCTTTTTCCACTATTCTTGCTTACTTCCTCTTGCTTTCTATCTCAGAATCTCCATAATGTTGCACAACTTATTTTTCCCTCCCTCCTCTCTTTTCTTTATCTCACTTTGCTTCTTCCTCGCCCTAAAGTATTCCAGCTCGTCTTACTTTTTTCATTGTCTTTAGCTCCATTTCTAGCTCTCTACCTTGCTCTCTCTACATCTTGTTATTCTCTCTCGCTCTTTCACTATCTTTCACTCTCCTTTTTCTTACACTCTCTCTCTCTTAGTCTCTCTTCTCTCTGTTGTTCTATCTTCTCTACCTTCCTATCTCCCTCTCTCTTCCTTTTATTTGTCCATCTTCTTCCATCTCCTTATCTCTCATTTATCTCTTTCTCACTTGATTTTTTTCTTTATCTATCCTTCCCTTTCTTTCTCTCTCCCTCCCCCTCTCCCCTTCCCCTCTATGCTCTCTCTCTTTCTTTCTCACTCTTTCACTCTCTCTTACTCTATATCTTTTCAGCTCTATCTGACTATCTATCCCTTCCTCTTTATTCCTCTCTCTTTCTGTCAATCTCTCTCTAACAATCTCTCTCATAGTTCTCTCTACCTCTTTCTTGCTCTCTTTATCTATCTTGCTCCCTCTATCTCTCAATCTTCCTCTTGCTATCATTATCTTTCTCTCTCTTCAGATCTTCTTCCCTCTATAAACCTTTGTTGCACTTCTACGCACTCATTACATATGCTCTCCCTTCTCACACTTATCTCTCTTCATCCCTCTCTCCTAAACTCTTTCTCCATTCTATCTTTATATGAGCCACCCTCCTCTCTCGCTCTCTCCTTTCTCCACCTTCCTCTTATCTTTCTCTTACTCTCTCACTTTCTCTTTAATCTTAGTCCCTCCCTCCTCTTTCTCTCTCAGACTCGCTACTCTCTCTCACTCACTCTTTTTTCCCTCTTCTCTAACTCACTCTTTTTTCCCTCTTCTCTCATACACTGTTTCTTTTCTCTCAGACTTTTGCTCTCACTCTCTATTTCGTTACCTCTCTTTCCCTCTCTCTTTACCTACTTTGCTCTATGTTCTCTGTATCCTATATTTCACTCATTTTATCTCTTCATTCTATCTCTAATGAATTCTTTGTTTGTCTCTCCCTCTCTCTCTCAATCTATCTCCTTGTAGTCTACATCTTTCTTACTCTCTCTCTTTCTCTCGCTTCATCTCTTTCACTCTCTCTATATCTTTTCTTTCCTTACCCTCGCTTCTCTCTCTTTTTTCATCTCTCTAGCACTCTCTCTAGTACTTCCCCCTTTTATTCTCCCTCTTGCACTCTCTCTAGTCTTTCCCCTTTTCTCTCTCTCCTCACTCTCAATATTTTTCTCTCTCACTCACATGCTCTCTTTCTCAATCCCTCTGCCTCACTACTCTTTACATTTCTTCTCTCTCTTCTCTCCTCCCTCTGTCTTTCTCTCTCACTAATTCTCTCTTTCTTACTGATCTCTCTCCTCTCTCTTCTCTCCTCTCTCCTCACTCCTCTCTCTTTCATGTGCTCTCCCCCTTCCTCTCTCACTCTGTCACTCTTTTTACCTTACTCTCATTCTCTCTCTCACCCCCTCTTGCACTCCCTCTCTCCTCCCTATCTTTTCTCTCTCCCTCCCTTTCTCACCCTCTCTCTAGTTTACTCTTATTCTCTCTCTCACTCTCACTCTCTCTTATTTTCTACACACACGCTCTCTCTCATGATCTCTCTATACATCTTTCCCATCCTTTCTCACTTTCTCTGTCTTCTATGGCCCCCCACTTCTATCTTCACATTTAATCTCTCTTATTGTTCCTTATATTCTCTCACACATCACACACAGTCTCTCTACCCTCTATCTATTTCTCTCACTCTTTCTCACTTTCTTCACTCTCTCACTCTCTTTATTTCTCTCTCCCCCTCTCTTCCTCCCTCTCTTCCTCCCTCTCCATCTCTCTCTCACTTCCCTCTCAATCTCCTTCTCTCTCACTCACATTGCATAAACACTCTTTCTCTCTCTATAACTCCCTCTCTGGTTCTACCTTTCTCAGATCCATCTTCCTCTCTCTTTTTCGCTATCTCATTCTTTTCTTTTTCCTCCTACTCTTCCTCTCACTCACCTTCTCGCATTCTATTTTCCCTCACACTCTCTCACTTAATCTTCCCTCACTTTTCTCTATGTTTTTCTTACAAACACACACACAAGCATATTTTCTCTCCCTTTTATTCCTTGTCTCACTAAAATTTATCTCTTTTTAATCACTCTAACTCCCACACTCTCCCTCTCTATCACTTACTCTCTCTTCAGTTTCTCTCATCTCTTACTCTATCTATTTCTCTATCCCTTTCTCAATCCTGCTATCTCCTTAGATTTATTTTTTGTTACTCTATTTTTGTCTCTTTCTATCTCAATTTTTCTATCTCTACTCATTTTATTGCTCACCTTATGTCTCTTTCTTGTTCGCTGAATCACTCTTAATCTTTGCTCACTCTCCATTCTCTCTATTTCTCTCTTGCACGCTCTCTCCCACTCCCACTCTAGCTCCCTTTCTCTCCATCTTCAATCATTCTCACCCACTCTCTCTTTGTCTCTCTTTTCACCTATTCCCCCTCCACCCTAATCACTCCCTCTTCTCTCATCTATATGTAATTAATTCTCACTTTCTCTCACACATGTCACCCTACTTTTCCCTCCTTCCCCCATCCCTCCTTTGCTCTCCTTATCTTTCAAACATTCGTTGTCTTTCTCACTCTCTCTAGCTTTCTCTTTTCTCCTTCAATTCTCCTTATATTTCTCTCTCACTCTCTCTATATCTCTTCAATTATGCTCTAACTCTCTCTCCCTTACTCACTCCCTCTATTTTTTTCTTTAATTTTCTCTTGATCTCTCTCTCCCTTACTCGCTCCCTCTATTTTTTTATTTAATTTCATTCTTGATCATCCTCCCTCCACGTCCCTCTCGTTCTATCAACCTCAAACCTCATTACACTATCTCTCTCTCACACTCTCAATCTGCTTAACTCGCATTTTCAATCTTTCTTGTTGTTTCTTTACTTATTCTCCATTTTCTTCTCACTATTTCTCTCTCTCCCTCTCTTCCTCTTCCACTCCCTCTATTTCTTCTTCCTCCCTCTCTGTCTCTTTCACTCTCTCCTCCTCACTATTTCTAATTTTCTCTCTCTTCTCTCTTTCAATCTCATATATTTTTTCCCTTTCTCTTAATTTCTCTCTCCCTCTCTTTTATCTATCCAGAATTCCTTCCTCTCTTATTCACTCTCTCTCGTTGCCCCTCGTTTATCACTCATTCTCTTCTTCCCCCTCTCTCTTGATCTCTTACCTCTTACACTCCCTTCTCTCTATAGTTTTCTCTCTCTCCCTCTATTACTCCTCTTAATTAAATTTTACTCTCAATCTTACCCTCTCCCTCACTCTCTCTCTCTTTCTCACTCACCATTCTCCCTCTCTTGCTCTTTGTATCATCACACACTCCCCTCTCCTTCTCTCTTTCCCTCACTCTTTTCTTCTCCCTCTCTCTCTCTCTCCATCTCATCCCCTTTCTACCAATATTTCTCTACTTCTCCCACCTTCTTTCCCTCAAGCTCGTTCTCTCTTGCTTTCCTTCACTCTCTCTTATCTTTATTTCTCTCTCACTATATCTCTTTCTTTCGCTCACTCTTTTTGAAAATCTCTTTCACTCCCTCTCTCCCTCTCTTGGTGTCTCCCTCTCTTGCTCTATTTTTAACTTTATCTCTCTTCCTCAATCTTACTTCATACTTTCTTCTATCTCTATTTTTCTCTCACTTTTCTTCTCCTTCTCACTTCTCTCTCTCTTTAATTTCACTCACTTTTACTCCCTTTCTCTACTTGACCATCTCAAAACTCTCTCACTATGTCCTCTACTCACTCTTACTTCCCTCCCTTCCTCTCCCTATCTATCTCTCTCTCTCCCTCACTCATTTTCTTGCTCTCCTTCCCTATCTCACTCACTCACTCTTGCTTTTTTTCCCTCACTGTCTTTTCTCTATATTTCCCTCTTATCCTCTCTCTTGATGATTGGGACATGAATAGAGATGTAATACAGTTGATGTAGACTAAGAGAGAGGGAGAGAGGAAAATGAGTGTGTAAGAGAAAAGAGAAAAGGAGGGAGAATCTGTGAGAAGATTGAGAGAGAGAAATATGGATAGGGAAAAAAGTGAGAGAGAGAGCAAGAGAAGAAGGGATCAATAAGGAGCGAGAGTATGAAAGATGGGAGAGTGGGAGAGAGAAAGAGCTAAAGAGAGAAAGGAGAGAAAAGGGTTATTGAGCTAGACAAGGAAGAAATAGTGAGAGAGACGAGAGAGAGAGAGAGAGAAAGAGGGAGAGTGCTAGAGAGAGTGAGAAAGAAATGGTGAGAGGGAAGAGAGTGGGAGTGAGAGGGAGGTAAAGCTAGAGGGTGAGAGAGAAAACATGAGAGAATAAGAGTTGAGGAAAAGTAGAGGAGATAGAGAGGAATGGTGAAAGAGGTAGAAAGTGAAGGTAGGGAAGAGGGACTAATAGAGAGGGGGAAAGGGAGAGAGAGAGAGTAAGAAATAGAAAGATGGGAGGGAGGACAAGAGTGATAGAGAGAGGGAGGAGTGGAAGAGAAAGACAAAGCAATTAAGGGAGAGAGAAGGAGAGCAAGGAAGAAAGGGATGAAAGAGTGAGGGAGAGAAAGGGAGAGGAGTAAGAGCTTGTGATAAGGAAGAGAGGGTGAAAGAATGGTATAGTCAGTGAGAAAGGGAGAGATAACAAGAACTAGAGAGAGTAAGAACAATAAAGATATGAACAAAATAAAGATATAGATCGAGAGAGGAAAGATAGCGTGAGAAGATAGAGTAAGAGAGAGTGAGAGAGGGAGGGGGAAGAAGTGCAAGGGAGAGAAAATGATGAAGGGAGAGAGAGTAAGAAAAATAAAGAAGGATATAGAGAGAATGACAGATGAATAGAGGGAGAACGAAATTGAGAGAAAAGAGAACGACATAGAAGGGTGAGAAA
The DNA here is from genome assembly GCA_003013225.1 of Phalaenopsis aphrodite. Lineage (NCBI taxonomy): Eukaryota > Viridiplantae > Streptophyta > Magnoliopsida > Asparagales > Orchidaceae > Phalaenopsis > Phalaenopsis aphrodite. Next base: position 2,084,949 of record NEWO01000066.1, read on the forward strand.
GAGTCAAAGTAATGAAGAGTGAGATAAAAAGAGCACAGTAGGGAGAGAGAAAGAGAGAGCACAAGAAAAAAATAGAGAATAATTGAGAGCAAGAAGGATAAAGGAAGAGAGGGATGGAGTGAGATAAAGAAACATGATAAGGAGATTAGAGAGAGAGGAGATAGAGGGAGAGAGTGTGAGATAGCGATACAAATATCGGGTAGAGAGGGAGAGAGATGAAAGAAAGTAAGAGAAAAATAAAGAGGCAAATAGAGTAAGAGATGAATAGATACGAGAGAGAGAGAGAGAGAGAGAAGTTATAATATAAGAGAAAGAAAACAAAAAAAGGTGGGAGAGTGATAGAGCAAGATCATATGAGGGAAAGAGAGGGGGATTGATAAAGATCAAGATCATGGAAAAGAGATGGGGGGGAGAGAGAAAAAGGGAGTGTTAGGAACAAACTCAGATGGAGGGCAGGTGTGAGCGGGAGAGAGAGAGTTAGAAAAAGGGAGGGAGAGAGAGAAAGAGAAGAGAGAGAATGAGGGTGAGAGCAAAAGAGTGGGATAGAGCGAAAGAGACGAGCAATAGAGATAAAGAGAATGAAAGAGATAAAGCGACATAGAAAAGATTGTTTGAGAAAGGTGTGAGAAAGGGAGATGGAGCGATAGAGGGCAAGCGAGTGAGAAAGAGGGAGGGAGGGAGGTCAAAAGAGAAACAAAGTGGTACAAAGTGGTAGAAAGAGTGGGAGCGAGAGAGGGAGAGAGTGTTGGAGAAAAGAGGGATAAAGGAAGAGAGAGATAAGACATTGAGAGAGAGAGCGATGAATAAGAGGGGAGCAAGAGATAGAAAGATCGTGAGAGAAATATGAAAAAAAAGTGAGTTAGAGAGAGGATGAGAAAGTAGAAAAAATAAAGAGAGAGATGGTGAGGGAGTGAAAAGAACAGAGATCGAGAGAAGAGAGAAATTGAGGTAGAGAGAAAGGAGAGAGAGAGAAATGGAGAGGGAGAGAGTGTGTGTGAGGGAGAGTTCAAGAGTAGATGAGAGGAGGGTGTAGAGAGAAAGAGAAGAACGAGAGAGAATAAGCGTTGGTTAAGAGAGAAATAAAGATGAGAGAGAAGAGA
>NEWO01000067.1:5774-26893 GCA_003013225.1 Phalaenopsis aphrodite
AATTCAATATGATTATAAAAATCATGAATAGATAACGTTATATTTGGGGCTATGTATACAAGTTGCGTTCCATGCAACAAATCGACGTCCATGGTACCAATGATAGATACATCTTGTCTCTATCTTGTATCGCGTAACACAATTAAAGCTGTGGTTCCTGCATCTCTACGGTGTAGTGCATGCAAAAAAACCATAATAAGCCCGAGATGTTTGTGTTGTCTTCCTTCCTGTACGAGTCTCTGGTAAGACTGCTGGCGTACAAAAGGAAGATTTACTTGATTATCATCTGTTACCATCACTCATTCTTCAGAATAGTGTTGATAAACTCGATGTTCTGAGGAATAGAATCCATCTTGATATAAAGTTTCAGCCGACACAAGATTTGCCCGTTTATGTTGACAAATTTGCAATTGTTGTTCTGGATTCAGTTGGCTTTCAAGTGTCCTTGTATATGATATTCTTTGAGGCATCCTTCTCTGTAATTCATAAGCAATTCGAGATCTCATCTGATAGTTGCAGATTTGATCATCTAGATTAGAAACAAGATTGGAGGAAGCACTAGTATTATTCAGGACTGATGGGGTTGTAACTGTTATGGCTGAGGACATGATGTTAGTTTTTCTTAGACTCTTCAGAGATGAAGATGGATTTGAGATCCTTATAAACAAAAATTTTGCCTTTTGGTTTTGAGAGTTTCGGTGTAGAGGTTACTTCAGAAATTGATAGCCCTTTTATTTGTTTTCTTAATGATTCTACAGAATCAGGTTGATTGTTAGAATTATGCAAGGTTTTGATTTGGTCTTCAAGATTAATCAATCTATCGGATAATTTTAAAACAAGCTGAATTAGGGTATTATTCTGCTTTGTGATTGCGCTTAAACCAGATGCAGTGTTTTGCCTGGCTTCAGCTGGATTAACAAAACCAAGAGCAGGTGGTTCAAGAGAGTTAGTTGCAGCAAGTGCAGCTTTATAGTCGGATGATGCAGAAGATTGAATCCAATCGTTCATAAAAAGAGGAGTAAGAGACAAGCGATAATGTGAAAAGTACCTCAGGCTTACCGTTTCAAAGTTTCATAACTTAGTTATATAGTCAAAAATATTTTCTATATAAAATCTTTCTTGATTTTTATTCACGTTATTTTGACATCCTGAGTTAAGGGGGTAAGAATACTCTTTAACGTCCTTTTCAACTTATGCATACTTACTTATGGTATTATGATTTTTGAGGAGAGAACACTATCAATTATTAATTTAAGATCTACAAATGAATATTGATCAGGACGCTGTGTTCTATTAATTCAGTTAGTAACACTGAGTACCACGACGAGACTCATGAATGAGCACTGTGGAATTGTAGGGGTGAAAAGGAATTAATATGTTAACATTCAGAAAACTGATCATATTTCACTATTGATATTACTTTAATAATTTGATCTAGATATCTGCGGATATATTACTGAAGATCCACTACAACACTGGTAAAAAAATAGGGTGGTATGCAAAATCGACATTATGGTGACATCTGGGGTATTGTGACATCTGGGGTTGATAATCTCGATTTTGCATACCACCCTATTTTTTGACCAGTGTTGTAGTGGATCTTCACTAATATATCCGCAGATATCTAGATCAAATTATTAAAGTACAATCAACAGTGAAATATGATCAGTTTTCTGAATGTTAACATATTAATTCCTTTTCACCCCTGCAATTCCACAGTGCTCATTCTTGAGTCTCGTCGTGGTACTCAGTGTTACTAATTGAATTAATAGAACACAGCGTCCTGATCAATATTCATTTGTAGATCTTAAATTAATAATTGACAGTGTTCTCTCCTAAAAAATCATAATACCATAAGTAAGTATGCATAAGCTGAAAAGGACGTTAAAGAGTATTCTTACCCCCTTAACTCAGGATGTCAAAATGTCGTGAATAAAAATCAAGAAAGATTTTACATAGAAAATATTTTTGACTATATAACTAAGTTATGAAACTTTGAAAGGGTAAGCCTGAGGTAATTATCACATTATCGTTTGTCTCTTACTCCTCTTTTTATGAACGATTGGATTCAATCTTCTGCATCATCCGACTATAAAGCTGCACTTGCTGCAACTAACTCTCTTGAACCACCTGCTCTTGGTTTTGTTAATCCAGCTGAAGCCAGGCAAAACACTGCATCTGGTTTAAGCGCCATTGCAAAGCAGAATAATACCCTGATTCAGCTTGTTCTAAAATTATCCGATAGATTGATTAGTCTTGAAGACCAAATCAAAACCTTGCATAATTCTAAGAATCAACCTGATTCTGTAGAATGATTAAGAAAACAAATAGAAGGGCTATCAATTTCTGAAGTAACCTCTACGCCAAAAATCTCAAAACCAAAAGGCAAACTTTTTGTTTATAAGGATCCCAAATCAATCTTCATCTCTGAAGAGTCTAAGGAAAACTAACATTATGTCCTCAGCCAGAACAGTTACAACCCCATCAGTCCTAAATAATACTAGTGCTTCTTTCAATCTTGTTTCTAATCTAGATTATCAAATTTGCAACTATCGGATGAGAACTTGAATTGCTTATGAATTACTAAGAAGGATGCCTGGAAGAAGATCATATATAATGACACTTAAAAGCCAACCGAATCCAAAACAACAATTGTAAATTTCTCAACATAACTGGGCAAATCTTGTGCCGGTTGAAACTTTATATCAAGATGGATTCTATGCCTTACAACATCGAGATTATCAACACTTTTTTGAACAACGAGTGATGGTAACAGATGATAATCAAGTAAATCTTCTTTTTATACGCCAACAGTCTTACCAAAGACTCGTACAGGAAGGAATACAACACATACATCTCAAGCTTATTATGGTTCATTTGCATGCACTACACCATAAAAATGCAGGAACCACAACCTTAATTATGTTACATGATACAAGATGGAGATCAGATGTATCTATCATTGGTACCATGCAGGTTGATTTGTCACAAGGAACACATCTTGTATACATAGCCCTAAATATAATGTTATCTATTCATGATTTTTATAATCATATTGAATTGGTTATACTAACACATGGATATCAACACTGACAAGCTGGTGAATCCAATCTCTTAATCACAAAATCTTTGGTTGCAAGGTTAACAAGTACTAGTTATGCTGGTTTCCATTATAATGTTTCTGGAATAGCAGATTATCTTGCTACTCATTGTCTTCTAGCACTACCAGGTACAAAGCATTCCACAGAGCAACTTAAAGGCTTGAATTGAGATCTCAAGCTAACAGAGAATCAACTTCTAAATCTACCACGTACATTATCCATGCGACAAAGAATAAATGGAGCTATACATCTATCATTTTCTGATTATACTCCTATTACTCCTCCAGTACAACAAAATGAATTTGATACAGAAGAAGAAGCAGCTTTGATGATGATTTCAATATATGATGAAGAATCCAATAATACTGTTGATACTAATGCCAGCAAAATTTATCAACAAATTTTATGGGAAGGATACTAAAATGGTAATCCTACGGTTGGACCACTAGGGCACCAAAGTGGAAAATATGATTATTTGGTAGAGTACTCTATGAAAATTGATGGTACACCAATCATTGCTACCGGATGGGATGATGAAAGAAATGAAAATGATGATACTATTTCTCCAGAAAGTCTATATCAAGATCGAACACTGATCATGGTCTACTCCAACGGACCAATCTTTGATGAATCTCCTCCTGAAGATAATGATGATGAGGACGACCATTTCTCTCTATTTTTATACTTTAACAAATATAACAATGGCACTAAGCCATTGACGAAAGTTGGTTGGAGTAATGGTGACAATAAAGATTCTAAAGAGCCTGTAGATTATCCCACTCCTCCAAATGAGCCTATAGATGGGTAATATCTTTGTAGAAAATCACCGTATTCCCTTCCACTCTCATTCCTCCATGTAAGCTTCAGATGAAGTTGCATCCGATCAGCATCTGGATGCCATCCATGACGTCTATCCCCATGCAAAATATTAAGGGGATCCTGAAGCTGTGTTCCCCTATGTACTTTTTTCCTTCCTCTAGCTTCTTTCCTGACTCAGTGGTGGAATTAACTCCACTGAACTTTACCTGATAGTTTAAATCTTTAATGGCGGCTTGTGGGATGTTGCCAATGTTGGCGCAACATGTTGTAGCTCCAATGTCAATGATTGCGCTTAACTTGAATCGTTTGACTCCGGAAATCTCAAATGTGACCGTAACATTGTATAACCTATTTAACATTTTCCTTGGGGTCTTTTGTGCTTGTTCCTTCACAAGTTCGCAAATCATTTTTGACCCATTGCCTTCCTCAGTGATGAACTGAGTTGGGTCTTCCTCATCTTCTTCAATAACGGCTTTTCTCCTATCGTATACTGCTAATTCTTGAAGGTCATTGTTGAGGCCGACCTCCATATCAGCTTGGATCTTTTCCTTTAATCTTCTATTCTCTTCTACAAGATGATCCACATATTTGATTAATTCCTATATCAAGGAATCTTTTGACTGGAATTGTAGTAGAGTCAACTCCTTCATGATTTCTATGGCTAGGTAGAATTTAACACATAGCGAGCATGCCGTCATTTTGCATAAGACGCAATGAATTTGCATACTCATGTTTGTAATGATGGAATAATATGTACACCTGAAATGGTGTCCAACAATGGGTTTGTTAAATTCCCACTGATGGCTACATACCTCTTGTTCTTCTGGTATTTTTACTTTATATCTCAATCCTAGATCTTCCTTCTTCAGCATATATCCCATTTTCTCAGCTGGACAATTTTCCAATGCTGACCGTATATGCAATACGGTATTGACGCCTCCTCCTTCTGATATAGAGAATATCGCATCTGAAGGATCTTCGTCAAATCCTACGAACAACACGTCCTAATCTTCGGGCAATTCCAGATTGTTTATGATGGCTGCGCGAGCCATATTTCCAGTCTTGCTTTTGCATTCTCTGGCAAAATGTCTTTCCTCTCCGCAGATGTAGCATCTACATTTTGTGGACTTTGCCTTGTTCTTGTTCTTTACCACACGTACGTGCGAGTCATGTGGCTTGCTTTTATAGCTCTTAGCCTTTCTTAAACCATATTGTTTATGATGGTTGTAATACCCAGGGATGGGTATTTTCTTGCAGATTGATGGATCTTTGATCCCCTTTTTAATAGCTGCTCCCTTGCATAAATCAGATAAATATAGGTATGTAAATCGTATCCTGGGCATTACCCGGATTGTGTTTCGGGGATGCTTTTCCTTGAAGGCTTTTTCAATTTCATCTCCAATGACAGGAGGCATCTTTTTAAAGAACTTCTCTGATAGTTCGCTATCAATGTACATGCGCCCTGATTTTGCAGCCAGGGTTTTGTAATCATTCATATACTCGAACATATTTTCAATCTCAAGGCATACCAGTCTTTTGAGGTCAAGGTATGCTCGATTCTGTTCATCAGTGGATCCCTGGTATGGGTCTTCTAGGAGGATGACTCAGCGTATTTGGGACAGGATATTCTGCGGGTCGTCTGCCATTTCAATAAGCGCTTCGTATTCTTGCTCATATGTCATTCTCCATTGAATCCATATTTTCTTCTTGGTTTCCCCAAGAAGATTTTCGATATACAGAACCTTGGCCTTCTTGTCAGCAAATTGTTTTTCATTGACCAAGTTTAATGTGATTGATTCCCATCTAGATATCACATCATCATACAAAGAGAAATCGTCTGACAGCACCAAAAAGATGCCATGCGCGATTCCTGCTGATGGGACGTTCCACATATTTTGCTGATAAGTTTTCTTGAAGTCAGAGGCCTTCGCCCTGTGGTTGTTGAATGAAGAAGAAATTGATGGTTCATATTGCTTTCCCGAAGTAGCTGGTGGGTACATGACTGGACCCATTACTGGTTCATTTGGCGGGAAGTAGGGGGAAGATGAAATGGATGCATAAGCTTTGTCAGCCTTAGCAACCATTTTTCTGAGCCTGGGATATTCGAGGTCAGCAAGTTAACTCTCGATGTTGGGATAGGCTATTTTTGGTTTTGGTAATATTTATGGAGCTTCTGGGTCAAAGGGTGTATGGTTTTGTGTAAGTGGAGTTTTGATAATTGGCTTAGGTTTTGGTGGGGGGGTAATCGAGCATTTCATAATACTCATTTTGTTCAAGTATTGCAAGAGATGGAGTGGGATAATCTACACGCTCTTCAGATTCTTTATTGTCAGGAAAATCTACAGGCTCTTCAGATTCTTTATTGTCACCATTACTCCCACCAACTTTCGCCAATGGCTCAGAGCCTTTGTTATATTTGTTAAAGTATAAAAATAGTGAGAACTGGTCTTCCTCATCATCATTATCTTCAGGAGGAGATTCATCAAAGATTGGTCCGTCCGAGCAGACCATGAATAGTGTTCGATCTTGATCTAGACTTTCTGGAGAAATAGTATCAACAATTTCATTTCTTTCATCACCCGATCCGGTAGCAATGATTGGTGTATCATCAATTTTCATAGAGTATTCTACCAAATAATCATATTTTCCACTTGGGTTCCGCAGTGGTCCAACTGTAGGATCACCATTTTGATATCTTTCCCATAAAATTTGTTGATAACTTTTATTGCTGGCATTAGTATCAACAGTATTATTGGATTCTTCATCATGTATTGAAATCATCATAAAACCTGCTTCTTCTTTTGTATCAAATTCATTTGGTTGTACTGGAAGAGTAATAGAAGTAAAATTTGAAAATGATAGACGTATAGTTCCTTTTTTTATTTGTCGCATGGATAATGTACGTGGTAGATTTAGAAGTTGATTCTTTGTGAGCTTGAGATCCCAATGCAAGCTTTTAAGTTGCTCCGTGGAATGCTTCGTACCTGGTAGTGCTAGAATACTGTGAGCAGCGAGATAATCCGCTATTCCAGAAACATTATAACGGAAACCAACATAACTGGTATTTGTTAACCTTCCAACTAGAGCTTTTGTGAATAAAAAATTGGATTCACCAGCTGCCAGTGTTGATATCCATGTGTTAGTATAACCACTTCAATATGATTATAAAAATCATGAACAGATAACATTATATTTGGGGCTATGTATACAAGCTGTGTTCCTTGTGACAAATCAACCTGCATGGTATCAATGAAAGATACATCTGATCTCTATTTTGTATCGCGTAACACAATTAAAGTCGTGGTTCCTGCATCTCTATTGTGTAGTGCATGCAAACAAACCATAATAAGCCCGAGATATATGTGTTGTATTCCTTTCTGTATGAGTCTCTGGTAAGACTGCTGGCATACAAAAGGAAGATTTACTTCATTATCATCTGTTACCATCACTCGTTCTTCAAAATAGTGTTGATAAACTCGATGTTGTGAGGAATAGAATCCATCTTGTTATAAAGTTTCAGCCGGCACAAGATTTGCCCGTTTATGTTGAGAAATTTACAATTGTTGTTCTGGATTCAGTTGGCTTTCAAGTGTCCTTGTATAGGGTTGTAATTGTTCTGGCTGAGGACATGATGTTAGTTTTTCTTAGACTTTTTAGAGATGATGATGGATTTGGGATCCTTATAAACAAAAAGTTTGCCTTTTGGTTTTGAGATTTTCGGTGTAGAGGTTACTTCAGATATTGATAGCCCTTCTATTTGTTTTATTAATGATTCTACAGAATCAAATTGATACTTAGAATTATGCAAGGTTTTGATTTGGTCTTCAAGATTAATCAATCTATCAGATAATTTTAAAACAAGTTGAATCTGGGTATTATTCTGCTTTGCGATGGTGCTTAAACCAGATGCAGTGTTTTGCCTGGCTTCAGCTGGATTAACAAAATCAAGAGCAGGTGGTTCAAGAGAGTTAGTTGCAATAAGTGCAGCTTTATAGTTGGATGATGCAGAAGATTGAATCCAATCGTTCATAAAAATAGGAGTAAGAGACAAGCGATAATTTGAAAAGAACCTCAGTCTTACCCTTTCAAAGTTTCATAACATAGTTATATAGTAAAAAATATTCTCTTTTCAACTTCTTAATTGGTTTTAGTTCATGAGATCCGCCTGCCCTCGATCTTATAACGCTTATCTCTGGATTTTATGATTTTTTATAGCAGATATCTAGATCAAATTATTAAAGTACGATCAACAGTGAAATATGATCAGGTTCTTGAATGTTAACATATTAATTCCTTTTCACCTCTACAATTCCACAGTGCTCATTCTTGAGTCTCGCCGTGACACTCAGGGTTACTAATTGAATTAATAGAACACAACTTCCTGATCAATATTCATTTGTAGATCTTAAATTAATAATTGACAGTGTTCTGTCCTCAAAAATCATAATACCAGAAGTAAGTATGCATAAGCCGAAAAGGACGTTAAAGAGTATTCTTACTCCCTTAACTCAGGATGTCAAAAATGTCATGAACAAAAATCAAGAAAGATTTTACACAGAGTTTAACTTGATCAGTTGATATAATTAGTTTAAGAAGCTCCTACTCGGTTGTTTCTGAGGTATAAAGGATTTTAGCCCAACATGGCTCAGATACCAAGCATAACTAATAAAAGGATCGCCGTCTTGGGGTCACTAAGAACTTTTGACAGGAAATAAAACAAGAAGTGTTCAAAACAAGATGATGAAAAATAGATAATATTGCTTATAAGACTCGCTTACAGAGAATACCAAACTTGAGAGTAGGCACCAAAGGTTGAGAACCGGTGTCTGCAACTCATAACACAAACAAATATATATAAGAGGAGAGGGTTGGTTTAAAACCAAAAATCCAATCCTAAAACCACCAACCGGCCCACTAGTTTTGCAATACCATGGGCGAAAAGTAGATATTTTGGAAGAAAAGATTCTCCCTTATCTGAACATGTGGTGGAAAGTATTTCTCCTGACACATATTAAATGGGTGGTCCACACAGAGCAATAATACAAACACTTATTTTAATAATAATACAGACTCTAAATGACAAAATGACATACTCTGATTGACAAGATGGGCTCACTACTTCTGCTCAGACGACATTATTGAGCCACTTTTCGATTAGCATCATGATCATGTGTATGAGGGAATTGAGTTCGAATTCGTTACAGTAGACATACGACCCGAGATCTTTGTATACGTTGTCTTTTGTGGTGTTACATTTGCAATACAGAGATTTTGTTTTCGTATATAGTTCGGAGGATGTCGAGCTCTTCAACGACTCTTTCAGTTTGCTCTTCTTCAAATGTTCTTGCTGCTCCTTGCAATCTTGTTCTGGCCTCAAAGTTGATAGGGTGGTCAAAACATGACCAGATTAGCTCTCAGTGTATGTAGCTGGCATCCTTGACTTGTCCTGAATTACAAGGGCGACCATTTCTGAACCTTTGCCATCGTTCTTCGAATGCAGTTTTTTTTGTTTTAATTCTCCATTAGAAATCAGCTCCAGATGCAATTTCTGAATATAACTCCTTTCCTTTATTATGTCTTTCGGGATCCATTCTTCTGTTGAGATTATGGAATTGATCCTAGTATCTCCTGCAATAAGAATAAAGGTTAGCCGTGATAACGAATCGGCGAGAATGCTATTTTTCCCATCGATGTGCTCGAAATGGACAATGATTTCCAATCCGTTGATAAAGTCGGTGAATGATAGCCATCGCACACGGGATGGCTTGTTTTGGGCTGATTTATGATAAAAGGAAATGATAGCTTGCCAATCGGTCCTTAGAGTGATTTTTGATTTGTCTAAGTAATGGATTTTCAAGGAATTTAAAGTTTTCATACATGCAAAAATTTCTGCATCTATGGTAGATTTAATAATAGAGAACTTTCCGCTGGCATAAGCACAAATTTTTTCTAAAGATTTTGAATCATTTTTCAAGTTCTTCCATTTGCATATGCCACCCTATCCTTCCATGCATCCATCAGTTTCTAGGATGATATAGGCATGTGGTGGCGGAATTTCCAAATCAGGGAGTTTTTGAACGAGGTCTTTGATTTTCTGAACCAATGCCCAGCCGTGTTCCTTCATTCTTTTATCTCCGTTGGGAGATGTCTTTTGGTATAATGGTCCCAATAGAATTCCCAAATTTGGTATAGAACCTCGTGCATAGTTTAGAATTCCAAGCCATGATGTCAAGCCCTATTTTTCTTTTAGTCTTTCACTGGGGAAATCGACAATTTTTTGAATAATATGTTGTTGCAGTTTTATCTTGCGTTGCTTTATAATTGCACCGAGGAATTCTATTTTTGTTACTGCAATCTTCATTTTGGTAGGCGAGAGTACCATTCCTTCCTTCTCTACGATCCCAGGAAATTTCTCCAGATGTGTTTTATGCTCTTCCTCATTTCTGTTGAAAATTATTATATCGTCAATGTAGACTGCAAGAAAATCCATGCAGACTTTAAAGCAATTATCCATTTTTTGTTGAAACACTGCAAGGGCATTTTTCAGTCTGAATGGCATCACGAGCCATTCATACAATCCTGTTGGTACCGTAAAGGATGTCAATTGGACTGAATCTGGATGCATCGCTACCTGGTGGAACCTGCTTTTTAAGTCGAATTTGGAGTAGACATTTACTATTTCCAATTTTTTTAATTAATGTATTGATACCTGGGAGCGAGTATTGGTCCTTGTGTGTATCGTCTTTTAAGGATCTATAGTTGAAAGCCATTATTTCTTTTCCCCTGATCTCTTTGTTTGTTCTTGGGTTAATCGTAACTACTGAATGAACTATGATTGCCTTAGTTTTGTGCTGACTTGTGCTTGGGTGAATGACCTTCAGGTTGAGGAGTGCGTCAACATGACTTTTGAAATATGATTGCATGGCTGGAGTCACATGATTTAGTGGTTTATCTTGTATTGTGACATCTGGGATGATAATGTCGATTTTGCATACCACCCTGTTTTTTGACCAGTGTTGTAGTGGATCTTCACCAATATATCCGCTACTTCTTAGCCTGCTTAATAGTGGCTGGAATCTTCGTGTGAAAGTATTTTTAGTGAAAGTCCATCCATATTCTGGTGGTTGTAGTTCTAGAAAGAATCCGTAGTTCATTGACAGATGATGCAGGTAAATTTCAGTGAATTATAATACTGTAATCTACCATCACGGTAAAGTTCAGATGATTCAAATGATTCAAGAGAGTGATGATGGATGTGTTACTCTACGAACAATATGTACACCTGAAATGGTGTCCAACAATGGGTTTGTTAAATTCCCACTGATGACTACGTACCTCTTGTTCTTCTGGGATTTTTACTTTATATCTCCATCCTAGATCTTCCTTCTTCAACATATATCCCGTTTCCTCAGCTGGACAATTTTTCAATGCTGACTGTGTATGCAATACGATATTGACACATCCTTCTCCTTCTGATATAGAGCATATCGCCTCCGAAGGATCTTCGTCAAATCCTATGGACGACACGTCATAATCTTCGGGAAATTCCAGATTGTTCATGATGGCTGTGCGAGCCATATTGCCAGTCTTGCTTTTGCATTCTCTGGCAAAATGTCCTTCCTCTCCGCAGATGTAGCATCTACATTTTGTGGACTTCGCCTTGTTCTTGTTCTTTACCACACGTATGTGAGAGTCATGTGACTTGCCTTTATATCTCTTAGCCTTCCTTAAATTATATCGTTTATGATTGTTGTAATACCCAGGGATGGGTATTTTCTTCCAGATTGATAGATCTTTGATCCCCTTTTGAATAGCTGCTCGCTTGCATAAATCAGTTAAATATAGGTAAGTAAATCATATCCTGGGCATAACGTCAATTGTGTTTCTAGGATGCTTTTACTTGAAGGCTTTTTTGATTTCATCTCTAATGATAAAATACATCTTTTTGAAGAACTTCTCTGATAGTTCGCTATCAATGTACATGCACCCTGATTTTGCAGCCAGGGTTTGTAATCATTCAAATACTCGAACATATTTTTAATCTCAAGGCATAACAGTCTTTCTAGGTCAATGTATGCTCGATTCTGTTCATCAGTGGGTCCCTGGTATGGGTCTTCTACGAGGATGACTCGGTGTATTTGGGACAAGATATTCTGCGGGTCATCTGCCATCTCAATAAGCGCTTCGTATTCTTGCTCATATGCCATTCTCCATTGAATCCATATTTTCTTCTTGGTTTCCCCACGAAGATTTTCGATATACAGAACATTGGCCTTGTTGTCAGCAAATTGTTTTTCATTGACCAAGTTTAATGTGATTGATTCCCATCTAGATATCACATCATCATACAAAGAGAAATCGTCTGGTAGCACCAAAAGGATGCCATGCGTGATTCCTGTTGATGGGAGGTTCCACATATTTTGCTGATAAGTTTTCTTGAAGTCAGAGGCCTTCGCCCTGTGGTTGTTGAATGAAGAAAAAATTGATGGTTCATATTGCTTTCTCGATGTGGCTGGTGGGTACATGACTGGATCCAGTACTGGATCATTTGGCGGGAGGTAGGGGGAAGATGAAATGGATGCATAAGCTTTGTCAGCCTTAGCAATAATTTTTCTAAGCCTGGGATATTCGAGGTCAGCAAGTTGACTCTCGATATTGGGATAGGCTATTTCTGGTTTTGGTAATATTTGTGAAGCTTCTGGGTCAAAGGGTGTATGGTTTTGAGTAAGTGGAGTTTTGACAATTGGCTTAGGTTTTGGTGGGGGGTAATCGAGCATTTCGTAATACTCATTTTGTTCAAGTATTGGAAGAGATGGAGTGGGATAATTTATGGGAAATGGNCAAAAGGATGCCATGCGTGATTCCTGCTGATGGGACGTTCCAAATATTTTGCTGATAAGTTTTCTTGAAGTCAGAGGCCTTCGCCCTGTGGTTGTTGAATGAAGAAGAAATTGATGGTTCATATTGCTTTCCCGAAGTGGCTGGTGAGTACATGGCTGGACCCATTACTGGTTCATTTGGCGGGAGGTAGGGGGAAGATTAAATGGATGCATAAGCTTTGTCAGCCTTAGCAACAATTTTTCTGAGCTTGGGATATTCGACGTCAGCAAGTTGACTTTCAATATTGGGATAGGCTATTTCTGGTTTTGGTAATATTGGTGAAGCTTCTGGGTCAATAGGTGTATGGTTTTGAGTAAGTGGAGTTTTGGCAATTGGCTTAGGTTTTGGTGGGGGGTAATCGAGCATTTCGTAATACTCATTTTGTTTAAGTATTGTAAGAGATGGAGTGGGATAATTTACGGGAAATGGAACAGGCTCATTTGGAGATGGAGTGGGATAATCTACAGGCTCATTTGGAGATGGAGTGGGATAATCTACAGGCTCTTAAGATTCTTTATTCTCACTATTACTCCCACCAACTTTCGCCAATGGCTCAGAGCCATTGTTATATTTGTTAAAGTATAAAAATAGTGAGAACTAGTTGTCCTTGCCATCGTTATCTTCAGGAGGAGATTCATCAAAGATTTGTCTGTCGGAGCAGACCATGAACAGTGTTTGATCTTGATCTAGACTTTTTGGAGAAATAGTATCATCATTTTCATTTTTTTCATCACCCCATCCGGTAGCAATGATTGGTGTATCATCAATTTTCATAGAGTATTCTACCAATCAATCATATTTTCCTCTTGGGTGCCCCAGTGGTCTAACCGTAGGATCACCATTTTGATATCTTTCCCATAAAATTTGTTGATAACTTTTATTATTGGCATTAGTATCAACAGTATTATTGGATTCTTCATCATGTATTGAAATCAACATCAAAGCTACTTCTTCTTCTGTATCAAATTCATTTGGTTGTACTGGACGAGTAATAGGAGTATAATCAGAAAATGATAGACGTATAGTTCCAATTATTCTTTGTCGCATGGATAATGTACGTGGTAGATGTAGAAGTTGATTCTCTGTGGGCTTGAGATCCCAATCCAAGCCTTTAAGTTGCTCCGTGGAATGCTTCATACCTTATAGTGCTAGAATACCATGAGTAGCAAGATAATCCGCTATTCCAGAAACATTATAACGGAAACCAGCATAACTGGTATTTATTAACCTTGCAACCAGAGCTTTTGTGATTAAGAGATTCGATTCACCAGCTTGCCAGTGTTGATATCCAAGTGTTAGTATAACCAATTCAATATGAATATAAAAATCATGAATAGATAACATTATATTTGGGGCTATGTATACAAGTTGTGTTCCTTGCGACAAATCAACCTCCATGGTACCAATGATAGATACATCTGATCTCCATCTTGTATCGTGTAACACAATTAAGGTTGTGGTTCCTGCATCTCTACGGTGTAGTACATGCAAACAAACCATAATAAGCCCGAGATTTATGTGTTGTATTTCTTCCTGTACGAGTCTCTGGTAAGACTGCTGGCGTACAAAAGGATGATTTACTTGATTATCATCTGTTACCATCACTCATTCTTCAAAATAGTGTTGATAAACTCGATGTTGTGAGGCATATAATCCATCTTGATATAAAGTTTCAGCCGACACAAGATTTGCCCGTTTATGTTGAAAAATTTGCAATTGTTGTTCTGGATTCAGTTGGCTTTCAAGTGTCCTTGTATATGATCTTCTTTTAGGCATCCTTCTCTGTAATTCATAAGCAATTCGAGATCTCATCCAATAGTTGTAGATTTGATCATCTAGATTAAAAACAGGATTGGAAGAAGCATTAGTATTATTCAGGACTGATGGGGTTGTAACTGTTCTGGCTTAGGACATGATATTAGTTTTTCTTAGACTTTTCAGAGATGAAGATGGATTTGGGATCCTTATAAACATTAAGTTTGCCTTTTGGTTTTGAGATTTTCAGCATAGAGGTTACTTCAGAAATTGATAGCCCTTCTATTTATTTTCTTAATGATTCTACAGAATCAGGTTGATTCTTAGAATTATGCAAGGTTTTGATCTGGTCTTCAAGATTAATCAATCTATCGGATAATTTTAAAACAAGCTGAATCAGGGTATTATTCTGCTTTGTGATGGCGCTTAAACCAGATGCAGTGTTTTGCCTGACTTCAGCTGGTTTAACAAAACCAAGAGCAGGTGGATCAAGAGAGTTAGTTGGAGATGATGTAGAAGATTGAATCCAATCATTCATAAAAATAGGAGTAAGAGAGAAGCGATAATGTCAAAAGTACCTCAGGCTTACCCTTTCATAGTTTCATAACATAGTTATATAGTCAAAATATTCTCTTTTCAACTTCTTAATTGGTTTTAGCTCATCAGATTTGCCTTCCCTCGATCTTATAACGCTTATCTCTAGATTTTATGATTTCTTATAGCAGATATCTAGATCAAATTATTAAAGTACGATCAACAGTGAAATATGATCAGGTTCCTGAATGTTAACATATTAATTTCTTTTCACCCCTACAATTCCATAGTGCTCATTCTTAAGTCTCGTCATGGCACTCGGGGTTACTAACTGAATTAATAGAACACAACTTCCTGATCAATATTTATTTGTAGATCTTAAATTAATAATTGACAGTGTTCTGTCCTAAAAAATCGTAATACCAGAAGTAAGTATGCATAAGCCGAAAAGGACGTTAAAGAGTATTCTTACCCCCTTAACTCAGGCTGTCAAAAATGTCATGAACAAAAATNGGGGCTATGTATACAAGTTGTGTTCCTTGCGACAAATCAACCTCCATGGTACCAATGATAGATACATCTGATCTCCATCTTGTATCGCGTAACACAATTAAGGCTGTGGTTCCTGCATCTCTACGGTGTAGTACATGCAAACAAACCATAATAAGCCCGAGATTTATGTGTTGTATTTCTTCCTATACGAGTCTCTGGTAAGACTGCTGGCGTACAAAAGGATGATTTACTTGATTGTCATCTGTTACCATCACTCGTTCTTCAAAATAGTACTGATAAACTCGATGTTGTGAGCCATATAATCCATCTTGATATAAAGTTTCAGCCGACACAAGATTTGCCCGTTTATGTTGAGAAATTTGCATTTGTTGTTCTAGATTCAGTTGGCTTTCAAGTGTCCTTGTATATGATCTTATTTTAGGCATCCTTCTCTGTAACTCATAAGCAATTCGAGATCTCATCTGATAGTTGCAGATTTGATCATCTAGAGTAGAAACAAGATTGGAAGAAGCACTAGTATTATTCAGGACTGATGGGGTTGTAATTGTTCTGGCTTAGGACATGATATTAGTTTTTCTTAGACTTTTCAGAGATGAAGATGGATTTGGGATCCTTATAAACAAAAAGTTTGCCTTTTGGTTTTGAGATTTTCGGCGTAGAGGTTACTTCAAAAATTGATAGCCCTTCTATTTGTTTTCTTAATGATTCTACAGAATCAGGTTGATTCTTAGAATTATGCAAGGTTTTGATTTGGTCTTCAAGATTAATCAATTTATCGGATAATTTTAAAACAAGCTGAATCAGGGTATTATTCTGCTTTGTGATGGCGCGTAAACCAGATGCAGTGTTTTGCCTGACTTCAGCTGGATTAACAAAACCAAGAGCAGGTGGTTCAAGAGAGTTAGTTGCAGATGATGTAGAAGATTGAATCCAATCATTTATAAAAATACGAGTAAGAGACAAGCGATAATGTGAAAATTACCTCAGGCTTACCCTTTCAAAGTTTCATAACATAGTTATATAGTCAAAAATATTCTCTTTTCAACTTCTTAATTGGTTTTAGCTCATGAGATCTGCCTGCCCTCAATCTTATAACGCTTATCTCTGGATTTTATGATTTCTTATAGCAGATATCTAGATCAAATTATTAAAGTATGATCAACAGTGAAATATGATCAGGTTCCTGAATGTTAACATATTAATTCCTTTTCACCCCTACAATTCCATAGTGCTCATTCTTGAGTCTCGTCGTGGCACTCAGGGTTACTAATTGAATTAATAGAGCACAATGTCCTAATCAGTATTCATTTGTAGATCTTAAATTAATAATTGACAGTGTTCTGTCCTAAAAAATCATAATACCAGAAGTAAGTATGCATAAGCCGAAAAGGACGTTAAAGAGTATTCTTACCCCCTTAACTCAGGCTGTCAAAAATGTCATGAACAAAAATCAAGAAAGATTTTACACAGAGTATAACTTGATCAGTCGATATAACTAGTTTAAGAAGCTCCTACTCGGTTGAAAAGATTTCTTCCTTATCTGAACATGTGATGGAAAGGATTTCTCCTGACACATATTAAATGGGTGGTCCTCACAGAGCAATAGTACAAACACTTATTTAGATAATAATATAGACTCTGAATGACAAGATGACAGACTCTAATTGACAAGATGGGCCCACTATTTATGCTCAGACGACATTATTGAGCTCCTTTTCGATTAGCATCATGATCATGTGTATGAGGGAATTGAGTTCGGATTCGTTATGGTAGACATACGGCCCAAGATCTTTGTATACGTTGTCTTTTGTGGTGTTACATTTGCAATACAGAGATTTTGTATTGCAAATACAGAGTTTAGAATTCCAAGCCATGATCTCAAGCCCTGTTTTTCTTTTAGTCTTTCATTGGGGAAATCAGCAATTTTTCGAATAATATGTTGTTGCAGTTATATCTTGCGTTGCTTTATAACTGCACTGAGGAATTCTATTTATGTTACTGCAATCTTCATTTTAGTAAGTGAGAGTACCAATCCTTCCTTCTCTATGATCCCAATGAATTTCTCCAGATTTGTTTTATGCTCTTCCTCATTTCTGCTGAAAATTATTATATCATCAATGTAGACTGCAAGAAAATCCATACAGCCTTTAAAGCAATTATCCATTTTTCGTTGAAACACTGCAGAGGCATTTTTCAGTCCGAATGGCATCACAAGCCATTCATACAGCCCTGTTGGTACCGTAAAGGTTGTTCATTGGACTGAATCTGGATACATCGCTACCTGGTGGAACCCGCTTTTTAAGTCGAATTTGGAGTAGACATTACTATTTCCAATTTTTTTAATTAATGTATTGATACCTGAGAGCGAGTATTGGTCCTTGTGTGTATTGTCATTTAAGGACCTGTAGTTGAAAGCCATTCTTTCTTTTCCCCTAATCTCTTTCTTTGTTCTTGGGTTAATGTTAACTCCTGAATGAACTATGATTGCCATAGTTCTATGCCGACTTGTGCTTGGGCGAATGACCTTCAGGTTGAGGAGTGCGTTAACATGACTTTTGAATTGTGATTGCATGGCTGGAGTCACATGCTTTAGTGGTTTATCTTGTATTGTTACATGTGGGTTGATAGGGTTGTAGTGGATCTTCACCAATATATCTGCTACTTCTTAGCCTGCTTAATAGTTGCTGGAATCTTTGTGTGAAAGCATTTTCAGTGAAAGTCCATCCATATTCTGGTGGTTGTAGTTCTAGGAAGAATCCGTAATCCATATCTAGTTCTTGGATTTGTTTTGCCTCAATTTCTACTTCAAGTGTTGTTGGAACATGGGTAATATCTTTGTAGAAGGTCACCGTATTCCCTTCCACTCTCATTCCTCCTTGTAAGCTTCAGATGAAGTTGCATCCGATCAACATCTGGATGCCATCCAGGACGTCTATCCCCATGCAAAATATTAAGGGGATCCTGAAGTTGTCTTCCCCTATGTACATTTTTCCTTTCTTTAGCTTCTTTCCCGACTCAGTGGTGAAATTAACTCCACTGAACTTTACCTGATATTTTAATTCTTCAATGGCGGCTTGTGAGATGTTTCCAATGTTGGCACAACATGTTGTAGCTCCGGTGTCAATGATTGCGCTTAACTTGAATCGTTCGACTCCAGAAATCTCAAATGTGACCGTAACATTGTATAACCTATTTAACATTTTCCTTAGAGTCTTTTGTGCTTGTTCCTTCACAAGTTCGCATATCATTTTTGACCTATTGCCTTCCTCAGTGATAAACTGAGTTAGGTCTTCCTCCTCTTCTTCAATAATGACTTTTCCCCTATCGTATACTGCTAATTCTTGAAGGTCATTGCTGAGGCGGACCTCCATATCAGCTTGGATCTTTTCCTTTAATCTTCTATTCTTTTCTACAAGATGATCCACATATTTGATTAATTCCTGCATCAAGGAATCTTTTGACTGGAATTGTAGTAGAGTCAACTCCTTCTTGATTTCTATGACTAGGTAGAATTTAGCACATAGCGGGCATGCCGTCATTTTGCATAAGACGCAATGAATTTACATACTCATGTTTGTAATGATATATCGTTCGGAGGATGTTGAGCTCTTCAATGACTCTTTCAGTTTGCTCTTTTTCAACTGTTCTTGCTGCTCCTTGCAATCTTGTTTTGGCATCAAGGTTGATAGGGTGGTCAAAACATGACCAAAGTAGCTCCATGTTTATGTAGCTGGCATCCTTGACTTGTCCTGAATTACAAGGGCGACCATTTCTGAACCTTTGTCATCATTCTTCGAATGTAGCTTTGTCTGTTCTAATTCTCCATTGGAAAATAGCTCCTGATGCAATTTCCGAATATAATTCCTTTGCTTTATTGAGTCTTCCAGGATCCATTCCTCTGTTGAGATTATGGAGTTGATCCTAGTATCTCCTGCAATAAGAATAAAGGTTAGCCGTGATAACAAATTGGCGAGAATGTTATTTTTCCCATCGATGTGCTCGAAATGGACAGTGGTTCCCAAGTCGTTGATAAAGTCGGTGAATGATAGCCATCACACACGGGATGGCTTGTTTTGGGCTGATTTATGATAAAAGGAAATTATAGTTTGACAATCGTTCCTCAAAGTGATTTTCGATTTGTCCATGTAATGGATTTTCAAGGAATTTAAGGTTTCCATAAAAGCAAAAATTTCTGCATCTATGTTAGATTTAATAATAGAGAATTTTCCGCTGACGTAGGCACAAACTTTTTCTAAAGATTTTGAATCATTTTTCAAGTTCTTCCATTTGCATATGCCACCCCATCCTTCCATCCATCCATCAGTTTCTAGGATGATATAGGCATGTGGTGGCGGAATTTCCAAATTCAGGAGTTTTTGAACGAGGTCTTTGATTTTCTGAACCAATGCCCAGTCGTGTTCCTTCATTCTTTTATCTCCGTGGGGATTCTTCCTAGAACTACAACCACCAGAATATGGATGGATTTTCACTGAAAATGCTTTCACACTAGGATTCCAGCCACTATTAAGTAGGCTAAGAAGTAGCAGATATATTGGTGAAGATCCACTACAAAACTGGTCAAAAAATAGGGTGGTATGCAAAATTGACATTCTCAACCCAGATGTCACAATACAAGATAAACCACTAAAGCATGTGACTCCAGCCATGCAATCACAGTTTGAAAGTCATGTTGACGCACTCCTCAACCTGAAGGTCATTCGCCCAAGCACAAGTAGGCACAGAACTATGGCAATCATAGTTCATTCAGGTGTTACCAACCCAAGAACAAAGAAAGAGATCAGGGGAAAAGAAAGGATGGTTTTCAACTACATGTCCTTAAATGAAAATACACACAAGGACATATACTCACTCCCAAGTTTCAATACATTAATTAAAAAAATTGGAAATAGTAATGTCTATACCAAACTTGAGAGTAGGCACCAAAGGTTGAGAACCGGTGTCTGCAACTCATAATACAAACGGATATATATAGGAGGAGAGTGTTGGTTTAAAACCAGCAATCAAATCCTAAAACCACCAACCGGCTCACTGGTTTTGCAATACCATGGGCGAAAAGTAGATATTTCAGGAGAAAAGATTCTCCCTTATCTGAACATGTGGGGGAAAGGATTTCTCCTAACACATATTAAATGGGTGGTCCCCACAGAGCAATAATACAAACACTTATTTAGATAATAATACAGACTGTGAATGACAAGATGACAGACTCTGATTGACAAGATGGGCCCACTACTTCTACTCAGATGGCATTATTGAGCCCCTTTTCGATTAGCATCATGATCATGTGTATGAGGGAATTGAGTTTGGATTCATTACGGTAGACATACGACCCGAGATCTTTGTATACGTTGTCTTTTGTGGTGTTACATTTGTTTCGTATATCGTTCGGAGGATGTTGAGCTCTTCAATGACTCTTTCAGTTTGCTCTTTTTCAACTGTTCTTGCTACTCCTTGCAATCTTGCTCTGGCGTTAAGGTTGATAGGGTGGTCAAAACA
>NEWO01000067.1:29261-43403 GCA_003013225.1 Phalaenopsis aphrodite
TCTATCATTTTCTGATTATACTCCTATTACTCCTCCAGTACAACCAAATGAATTTGATACAGAAGAAGAAGCAGCTTTGAAGATGATTTCAATACATGATGAAGAATCCAATAATATTGTTGATACTAATGCCAGCAATAAAAGTTATCAACAAATTTTATGGGAAAGATATCAAAATGGGGATCCTACGGTTGGACCACTAGGGCACTCAAGTCAAAAATATGATTATTTGGTATAATACTCTATGAAAATTGATGATACACCAATCATTGCTATCGGATGGGGTGATGAAAGAAATGAAAATGATGATATTAATTCTCCAAAAAGTCTAGATCAAGATCGAACACTGTTCATGGTCTGCTCCGACGGACCAATCTTTGATGAATCTCCTCCTAAAGATAATGATGATGAGGACGACCAGTTCTCACTATTTTTATACTTTAACAAATATAACAATGGCACTGAGCGATTTGCGAAAGTTGGTGGGAGTAATGATGACAATAAAGAATCTGAAGAGCCTGTAGATTATCCCACTCCATCTCCAAATGAGCCTGTAGATAATCCCACTCCATCTCCAAATGAGCCTGTTCCATTTCCCATAGATTATCCCACTCCATCTCTTGCAATACTTGAACAAAATGAGTATTCATAACGCTTTATTACCCCCCACCAATACCTATGCCAATTGTCAAAACTCCACTTACTCAAAACCATACACCCTTTGACCCAGAAGCTCCACAAATATTACCAAAACCAGAAATAGCCTATCCCAATATTGAGAGTCAACTTGCTGACCTCGAATATCCCAGGTTCAGAAAAATGGTTACTAAGACTGACAAAGCTTATGCATCCATTTCATCTTCCCCTACCTCCCACTAAATGAACCAGTAATGGGTCCAGTCATGTACCCACCAGTGACTTCGGGAAAGCAATATGAACCATCAATTTCTTCTTCATTCAACAACCACAGGGCGAAGGCCTCTGACTTCAAGAAAACTTATCAGCAAAATATGTGGAACCTCCCATCAGCAGGAATCGCGCATGGCATCCTTTTGGTGCTGTTAGACGATTTCTCTTTGTATGATGATGTGATATCTAGATGGGAATCAATCACATTAAACTTGGTCAATGAAAAACAATTTGCTGACAACAAGGCCAAGGTTCTGTATATCAAAAATCTTCTTGGGGAAACCGAGAAGAAAATATGGATTTAATGGAGAATGACATAGGAGCAAGAATACAAAGCGCTTATTGAAATGGCAGATCACCCGCAGAATATCCTGTTCCAAATACGCCGAGTCATCCTCTTAGAAGACCCATACCAGGGATCCACTGATGAACTGAATTGAGCATACCTTGACCTCGAAAGACTAGTATGCCTTGAGATTAAAAATATGTTCGAGTATATGAATGATTAACAAACCTTGGCTGCAAAATCAGGGCGCATGTACATTGAAAGCGAACTATCAAAGAATTTCTTCTAAAAGATTCACCCTATCATTGGAGATGAAATCAAAAAAGCCTTCAAGGAAAAGCATCCCGGAAACACAATCGGGGTTATGCCTAGGATACAATTTACATACCTATATTTATCTGATTTATGCAAGTGAGCAGTTATTCAAAAGGGGATCAAAGATCTATCAATCTGCAAGAAAATACCCAGCCCTGGGTATTACAACAATCATAAACGATATGATTTAAGGAAAGCTAAGAAGTAGCAGATATATTGAGGAAGATCCACTACAACACTAATCAAAAAATAGGGTGGTGTGCAAAATTGACATTATCGACCTAGATGTCATAATACAAGATAAACCACTAAAGCATGTGACTCCAGCCATGCAATCACAGTTCGAAAGTCATGTTAACGCACTCCTCAACCTTAAGGTCATTCGCCTAAGCACAAGTCGGCACAGAACTATGGCAATCATAGTTCATTCAGGAGTTACCGTTAATCCAAGAACAAAGAACGAGATCAAGGGAAAAGAAAGAATGGTTTTCAACTACAGGTCCTTAAATGACAATACACACAAGGACCAATACTCTCTCCCAGGTATCAATACATTAATTAAAAAAATTAGAAATAGTAATGTCTACTCCAAATTCGACTTAAAAAGTGGGTTCCACCAGGTAGCGATGCATACANAGATGTCATAATACAAGATAAACCACTAAAGCATGTGACTCCAGCCATGCAATCACAGTTCGAAAGTAATGTTAACGCACTCCTCAACCTTAAGGTCATTTGCCCAAGCACAAGTCGGCACAGAACTATGGCAATCATAGTTCATTCAGGAGTTACCGTTAATCCAAGAACAAAGAACGAGATCAGGGGAAAAGAAAGAATGGCTTTCAACTACAGGTCCTTAAATGACAATACACACAAGGACCAATACTCTCTCTCAGGTATCAATACATTAATTAAAAAAATTAGAAATAGTAATGTCTACTCCAAATTCGACTTAAAAAGTGGGTTCCACCAGGTAGCGATGCATACAGATTCAGTCCAATGGACAGCCTTTACGGTACCAATACGGTTGTATGAATGGCTCATGATGTCATTCGGATTGAAAAACGCCCCTGCAGTGTTTTAACGAAAAATGGATAATTGTTTTAAAGGCTGCATAGATTTTCTTGCAGTCTACATTGACGATATAATAATTTTCAGCAGAAATGAGAAAGAGCCTAAAACACATCTAGAGAAATTCCTTGGGATCGTAGAGAAGGAAGGATTGGTACTCTCACCTACCAAAATGAAGATTGCAGTAATAGAAATAGAATTCCTCAATGCAGTTATAAAGCAACACAAGATAAAATTGCAACAACATATTATTCGAAAAATTGTAGATTTCCCCAACGAAATACTAAAAGAAAAACAGGGCTTGAGATCATGGCTTGGAATTCTAAACTATGCACGAGGTTATATACCAAATTTAGGAATTCTATTGGGACCATTATACCAAAAGACATCTCCCCACGGAGATAAAAGAATTAAGGAACACGATTGGGCATTGGTTCAGAAAATCAAAGACCTCGTTCAAAAACTCGCGGATTTGGAAATTCCGCCACCACATGCCTATATCATCCTAGAAAATGATGGATGCATGGAAGGATGGGGTGGCATATGCAAATGGAAGAACTTGAAAAATGATTCAAAATCTTCAGAAAAAGTTTGTGCCTACGCCAGCGAAAAATTCTCTATTATTAAATCTACTATAGATGCAGAAATTTTTGCATGTATGGAAACTTTAAATTCCCTAAAAATCCATTACTTGGACAAATCACTAAAGCATGTGAGGACCGATTGTCAAGCTATCATTTCCTTTTATCATAAATCAGCCCAAAATAAGCCATCCCGTGTGTGATGGCTATCATTCACCGACTTTATCAACGGCTTGGGAATCACTGTCCATTTCAAGCACATCGATGGGAAAAATAACATTCTCGCCGATTCGTTATCCCGGCTAACCTTTATTCTTATTGCAGGAGATACTAGGATCAACTCCATAATCTCAACAGAAGAATGGATCTCGGAAGATGCAATAAAGGAAAGGAGTTATATTTGGAAATTACATCAGGAGCTGATTTCCAATGGAGAATTAAAACAGACAAAGCTGCATTAAAAGAACGATGGAAAAGGTTCAGAAATGATCGCCCTTGTAATTTAGGACAAGTCAAGGATTCCAGATACATACACTGGGAGCTACTCTGGTCATGTTTTGACCAACCTATCAACCTTGACGCCAGAACAAGATTGCAAGGAGCAGCAAGAACAGTTGAAAAAGAGCAAAGTGAAAGAGTCATTGAAGAGCTCAACATCTTCCGAACGATAAACAAAACAAAATCTCTGTATTGCAAATGTAACACCCCAAAAGACAACGTATACAAAGATCTCGGGGTGTATGTCTACTGTAACGAATCCGAACTCAATTCCCTCATACACATGATCATACTGCTAATCGAAAAGGGGCTCAATAATGCCGTCTGAGCAGAAGTAGTGGGCCCATCTTGTCAATCAGAGTCTAACATCTTGTCATTCAAAGAGTGTATTATTATCTAAATAAATGTTTGTATTATTGCTCTGTGGGGACCACCCATTTAATATGTGTCAGGAGAAACCCTTTCCACTACATGTTTAGATAGGGGAGAATCTTTTCTTCCGAAATATCTACTTTTTGCCTATGGTATTGCAAAACCAGTGGGTCGGTTGGTGGTTTTAGGATTGGATTGATGGTTTTAAACCAACCCTCTCCTCCTATATATATCCATTTGTGTTATGAGTTGCAGACACCGGTTCTCAACCTTAAGTGCCTACTCTCAAGTTTGGTATTCTCTGTAAGCAAGTCTTATAAGCAATATTATCTGTTTTTCGTCATCTTGTTTTGAAAACTTCTTGTTTTGAATAGTTCTTGTTTTATTTCCCATCAAAAGTTCTTAGTGACCCCAAGACGGCGATCCTATTATTAGTTATGCTTGGTATTAGAGCATAACTAATAATCTATGAGATTATCAAGATGGAGATATAAAGTAAAAATCCCAAAAGAACAAGAGGTATGTAGATTATCCCATGATGGAGTGGGACAATCTATGAGGAAGAGCATAACTAATAAAAGGATCGTTGTCTTGGGGTGGGTCACTAAGAACTTTTGACGGGAAATAAAACAAGAAGTGTTCAAAACAAGATGATGAAAAACAGACTTATAAGACTTGCTTACAGAGAATACCAAACTTGAGAGTAGGCACCAAAGGTTGAGAACAACCGGTGTCTGCAACTCATAACACAAACGAATATATATAGGAGGAGAGGGTTGATTTAAAACCAGCAATCCAATCCTAAAACCACCAACCGACCCACTGGTTTTGCAATACCATGGGCGAAAAGTAGATATTTCGGAAGAAAAGATTCTCCCTTATCTGAACATGTGGTGGAAAGGATTTCTCGTGACACATATTAAATGGGTGGTCCCCACAGAGCAATAATACAAAGACTTATTTAGATAATAATACAGACTCTGAATGACAAGATGACAAACTCTGATTGACAAGATGGGCCCACTACTTCTGTTGAGACGACATTATTGAGCCCCTTTTCGATTAGCATCATGATCATGTGTATGAGGGAAATGAGTTCGGATTCGTTATGGTAGACATACGACCTGATATCTTTGTATACGTTGTCTTTTGTGGTGTTACATTTGCAATACAAAGATTTTGTTTCATATATCATTCGGAGGATGTTGAGCTCTTCAATGACCCTTTCAGTTTGCTCTTTTTCAACTATTCTTCCTTCTCCTTGCAATCTTGTTCTGGCGTCAAGGTTGATAGCGTGGTCAAAACACAACCAGAGTAGCTCCCAGTGTACGTAGCTGGCATCCTTGACTTGTCCTAAATTACAAGGGCAACCATTTCTGAACCTTTGTCATCGTTCTTTGAATGCAGTTTTATTTGTTTTAATTATCCATTGGAAATCAGCTTCTGATGTAATTTCCGAATATAACTATTTTCCTTTATTGCGCCTTTCCGGATCCATTCTTCTGTTGAGATTATGGAGTTGATCCTAGTATCTCCTACAATAAGAATAAAGGTTAGCCGTGATAACTAATCGGCGAGAATGTTATTTTTCCCATCAATGTGCTCGAAATGGACAGTGATTCCCAAGCCGTTGATAAAGTCGGTGAATGATAGCCATCGCACATAGGATGGCTTGTTTTGGGTTGATTTATGATAAAAGGAAATGATAGCTTGACAATCGGTCCTCAGAGTGATTTCTGATTTGTCCAAGTTATGGATTTTTAGGGAATTTAAAGTTTCCATACATGCAAAAATTTTTGCATCTATGGTAGATTTAATAATAGAGAACTTTCCGCTGGCGTAGGAACAAACTTTTTCTGAAGATTTTGAATTATTTTTCAAGTTCTCCCATTTGCATATGCTGCCCCATCCTTCCATGCATCCATCAGTTTCTAGGATGATATAGGCATGTAGTGGCGGAATTTCCAAATCCTAGAGTTTTTGAACGAGGTCTTTGATTTTCTGAACCAATGCCCAGTCATGTTTCTTCATTCTTTTATCTCTGTGGGGAGATGTCTTTTGGTATAATGGTCCCAATAAAAATCCCAAATTTGGTATATAACCTCGTGCATAGTTTAGAATTCCAAGCCATGATCTCAAGCCCTATTTTTCTTTTAGTCTTTCATTGGGGAAATCAAAAATTTTTCAAATAATATGTTGTTGCAGTTTTATCTTGCATTGCTTTAAAACTGCATCGAGGAATTCTTTTTATGTTACTGCAATCTTCATTTTGGTAGGCGAGAGTACCAATCCTTCCTTCTCTACAATCCCAAGGAATTTCTCTAGATGTGTTTTATGCTCTTCCTCATTTCTGCTGAAAATTATTATATCGTCAATGTAGACTACAAGAAAATCCATGCAGCCTTATCCATTTTTCGTTGAAACACTGCAGGGGCATTTTTCAGTTCAAATGGCATCATGAGCCATTCATACAGCCCTATTGGTACCGTAAAGGTTGTCAATTGGACTAAATCTGGATGAATCGCTACCTGCTGAAACCCGCTTTTTAAGTCAAATTTGGAGTAGACATTACTATTTCCAATTTTTAAAATTAATGAATTGAGACCTGGGAGCGAGTATTGGTCCTTGTGTGTATTGTCATTTAAAGACCTGTAGTTGAAAACCATTCTTTCTTTTCCTCTGATCTCTTTCTTCGTTCATGGGTTAATGGTAACTCTCGAATGAACTATGATTGCCATAGTTCTAGGCCGACTTGTGCTTGGGTGAATGACCTTCAGATTGAGGAGTGCGTTAACATGACTTTCAAATTGTGATTGCATGGCTGGAGTCACATGCCTTAGTGGTTTATCTTGTATTGTGACATCTGGGTTGATAATGTCGATTTTGCATACCACCCTGTTTTTTGACCAGTGTTGTAGTGGATCTTCATCAATATATCTGCTACTTCTTAGCCTGCTTAATAGTGGCTGGAATCTTCGTGTGAAAGCATTTTTAGTGAAAGCCATCCATATTCCGGTGGTTGTAGTTCTAGGAAGAATCTGTAATCCATATCGAGTTCTTGGATCTGTTGTTGGAACATGGGTAATATCTTTGTAGAAGGTCACTGTATTCCCTTCCACTCTCATTCCTCCATGTAAGCTTCGGATGAAGTTGCATCCGATCAGCATCTGGATGCCATCCACGATGTCTATCCTCATGCAAAATATTGTGGAGATCCTGAAGTTGTGTTCCCCTATGTACATTTTTCCTTCCTTTAGCTTCTTTCCCGACTCAGTGGTGGAATTAACTCCACTAAATTTTACCTGATAGTTTAATTCTTCAATGGCGGCTTGTGGGATGTTGCCAATGTTGGCGCAACATGTTGTAGCTCCAGTGTCAATGATTGCGCTTAACTTGAATCGTTCGACTCCGGACATCTCAAATGTGACCGTAACATTGTATAACCTATTTAACATTTTCCTTGGGGTCTTTTGTGCTTGTTCCTTCACAAGTTCGCATATAATTTTTGACATGTTGCCTTCCTCAGTGATGAACTGAGTTAGGTCTTCCTCCTCTTCAATAACGACTTTTCCCCTATCGTATACTGCTAATTCTTGAAGGTCATTGCTGAGGCAGACCTCCATATCAGCTTGGATCTTTTCCTTTAATCTTCTATTCTCTTCTACAAGATGATCCACATATTTGATTAATTCATGTATCAAGGAATCTTTTGACTGGAATTGTAGTAGAGTCAACTCCTTCTTGATTTCTATGGCTAGGTAGAATTTAGCACATAGCGGGCATGTCGTCATTTTGCATAAGACGCAATGAATTTGCATACTCATGTTTGTAATGATGGAACAAGATGTACACCTGAAATGGTGTCCAACAATGGGTTTGTTAAATTCCCACTGATGGCTACATACCTCTTGTTCTTCTAGGATTTTTACTATATATCTCCATCCTAGATCTTCATTCTTCAGCATATATCCCGTTTCCTCAGCTGGACAATTTTTCAATGCTGACCGTATATGCAATACGGTATGGACACCTCCTTCTCCTTCTGATAAAGAGCATATCACATCTGAAGGATCTTTGTCAAATCCTACGGACAGCACATCATAATCTTCGGGCAAATCCAGATTGTTTATGATGGCTGCACGAGCCATATTGCCATTCTTGCTTTTGCATTCTCTGGCAAAATGTCCTTCCTCTCCGCAGATGTAGAATCTACATTTTGTGGACTTCACCTTGTTCTTGTTCTTTAACACACGTACGTGAGAGTCATGTAGCTTGCCTTTATAGCTCTTAGCCTTCCTTAAATCATATAGTTTATGACTGTTGTAAAACCCAGGGATGGGTATGTTCTTGCAGATTGATAGATCTCTGATCCCCTTTTGAATAGAAGCTCACTTGCATAAATCAAATAAATATAAGTATGTAAATTGTATCCTGGTCATAACTCCGATTGTGTTTCCGGGATGCTTTTCCTTGAAGGCTTCATCTCCAATGACAGAGGGCATCTTTTTAAAGAACTTCTCTGATAGTTCACTATCAATGTACATGCGCCCTGATTTTGCAGCCAGGGTTTTGTAATCATTCATATACTCAAATATATTTTTAATCTCAAGGCATACCAGTCTTTTGAGGTCAAGGTATGCTCGATTTTGTTCATCAGTGGATCCCTGGTATGGGTCTTCTAGCAGAATGACTCGGTGTATTTGGGACAGGATATTCTACGGGTCATCTGCCATTTCAATAAGCGCTTCGTATTCTTGCTCATATGCCATTCTCCATTGAATCCATATTTTCTTCTCGATTTTCCCAAGAAGATTTTCGATATAGAGAACCTTAAAAAGGTTTCATTAATATGATTTCAATCGATCCAATGATTTCAATTAACCCCAACGCACTGGAGGAAAGATGGAGTACAACTTGCGGCAAGTCATCAAACTATTTTAATGCAAATTTTGATGCAGAGTTCAAGGATTCCTACCTTTCTGCCACCACATGCAGCAATATTCCTACATCAGATAACAATAAGAAGTTACTTGACAATGTATATGGTCTACACACCAGGGATTGCACTTCTAACCAATTGGTCGATGTTATTAATAAGATACCCCGTCTCGAAGCATCGACATCGGAGAAGAAGTGGTGTAGACCTAGGGCTGCCAGACTGATACTATAGGAAAGGTCTGACGGCTACCTCCCTAAAGAGAAACATGAGTCGGATGTTCTGGTTGCCAATGACACAACAACACTTTTGCTTGACGAAAGCAACAATGCTCATTAAAAAAAATCTTTGCTGAAGAAGTTCCTCTTCCGGAAGAAACAGTTACTGAGTATAATTGGAAACTCTCGAGTATGATCAATCAAATGAACAAAAGATATCCTTTTAGAGATGAAGCTGTTTTGAATTCTGATTAACAAGCTTGAGTTCAAGCTCCCAGAATTGAAGAGACCATACGAAGTCAACCAGAAAGAACATCCAAGATATTGCTTGTACCACAGACTCATCGGACATACAATAGAAGACTGTTTCATTATTAAGGATTGGTTAAAATACAACTTCAAGAATGATAACATAACAATCCCGAAAGGTATTTAAAAGAACCTGAAAGAGGTTCGATCAATATAATTTCAGCTAATGCCTACACAACTGATGGTGAGTGGAATACAATTTGGGCAGAGCCTTCAAGGATATCAATGGGATTCTTGTTACTTTAACCCACCACAATGAAAACAAATAAAAGAAAGAAACTTGTTGTTATCTGAAATTCATTCAACATTTGAAAAGCTTATTCAAAAGGAGAGATGTCGTGTTACCCAAATACTGCAGATAATTTGACATCAATTTTTTCCTTTTTTTTTTGGAAAAGAAGAAATTAGCTCTGACATTCAAAGTTTAGTCAAGAGAAAGGAGGACTTCATAATAAAGATTTTGGTGTTTTAATAATTATGACTCAAGGGGAGAATGACATTAATGTTTTATCAATTGAGTCCTTCACTTTAAAGAATTTGGACCAGGTCCTAAGTAAATTTCAAAATAAAATATTATGCTTAAAATACGAGTAATTGACTCGAGATATCACATGCCTTTTAATATCTCGCCAAATAATTGAGTCCTGACTTTTGAATGGACTATAATATCTCAGAATTCACATTAAGGAGCATTTTTGAATTATTAATTAAGGGAGTTCGGACATTCAAAGAAGAATTATGTTCTACCAGATATAGTGATTCTTAAAAAAAGAAGAGACATGAAGTGTTAAATTATTTATGGCCTAAGAAAAGAAAAGATAAATTATACGAAAGGCCCTTAATTTGTAAGAGAGCTTAATTTATGAGAGAGGAAATCTCCCTGAGAAGAAGCTCAAGGTGAGCATATAATCCAAAATTGGTGTCTGAATTCTCCCATAATTAATAAAATTTGAAGAGCCCTCTTAATAAAATTCTTTCAATATTATATTCAGAAAAAGAGTTAAGCGATCATGATCTCCTTGGTTGGCTATTAATTGGCCTTGAATATCTTGGAAAAATGAAAAATATTTTAATCACATGGTTAAAATTTTGAAATTTTCTTAGGCCCAGAAAGAAAGAATTAAAGTAAGGGTTGTTTTATTTGCAATTAATGAAATTCAAACCCGAAGTCATGTCTTTCAATGCCCAGAAAATTTTACTTCAACTTCAGTAGAAGAAAGTCAGAATATCCTTCCAAGATAACATGGATAATTTGTATGAAAATCAGTAATGAAGAAATGCCATTCATTACATGGAGCGACACATTTACAATCTTTTGAGTCAAGCAGAAGTGCTACGAGTCAGACACAAAAATGAAAATGAAGTTCAAAAGGGTTGAGATTTTACTGGCCAATGATAAAAACAAATTATATGAATGTTTTTAAGAGTTGTCACCATTTTCAAATACACGAAGCAGTCTTACAACAACCTCCGAATGTACTACTCTCTACAATAGTGTCGTGGTCATTCAAGTGTTGTAACACAGATATCGTGGGCCATATAGACTCTTCATCGTCAAAAGGACACATGTTTGGTTTACCATGATAGGCCTGCATTCAAAATCACAAAGGTCAATAATTACATCAGAAAATATAGTGTTAATTGGATATACTCCATGATTTACTACCCGAAAGTGAGTAGACTGGCGGAAGCCTTCAACAAGGTGCTCGTACAGATCTTAAAAGAAACTTTGAATAAGAGCAAAAGAGGATGACACGAACAGTTGTTGGAAGCCTTGTGGGCATGCTGAACAACATTTATAACTCCTAGACAATATATGTTGTACTCCCATTTGTTTGGGTCTGAGACCAACCTTCCACTATAAATATAATTCCATTCCCTTAGAGTGGCAGTAGCAAACAAAATCACGACAGAAGACAACACCAAACTTCAGCTTGAAAAATTACAAATTTTTAAAGAAAAACAAATGTCGGCACAACAGATTTCTTAGCTCTAACAGGCTAAGACCATACAAGCTTGCGATAAGCTGGTTCTCCCAAGGACTTTTAAATTAGCAATCTAGTTCTCATTCTCAAACGGCCTATTCTTGCACACAGCAAGATTGGAGTGGGTCCTACCAACTCTTGAATTATTAAGGTGTCGGCACTATTTTGGTTGCCCGTAAGAAGCTGTCAGCCATCGGAATCAAAATCTCGTCGCCCGCTTTGGAAGGACGTTTAAGTTTAGAAAAGTATGAAATCAAACTGACCCCATATTTTTTATAGTTTAAATGAAAGAGCATTATACCTCAAACCTTATAACTATCCCAAGAATAAACACAAGACTTGATGATGAAACTCGATCAAATAGACTAAGAACGGTATGACCTCTGTTTGGTCTGCGAAACTGTTTTATTTGCCTACAATTTTCCCTATTTAATATTAAGAATTAAATAGGGTTTATACTAAGTTGGGTTTGAGCAAAGCTTCCTATAAGGGCAAGCCCCTATATTTAATTACATCTTAAATGACCTAAGCCATCAAAAAAAACTCTCGATAAAAATCAAGAATCAATCGTCAAGTCAAGGATGACTTCTTTGTTGGCGAAATGATGGGAGGTAGAAACATTTCTTTGAGAAGTTCTTTTGCCAGCCATACAGTGTTAGTCCTAGGGGCATCTAGTTCAATTTCTGCTATTATCTTCAAGGAATTCAAAGGAAAGAACTTTTCAATGAAATCGGACAAAGAGGTGTGAAAGGGAAATGGTTCAAATTTGTGACATTTATTATGGAATCCAGAGGAAGGACTAAAGGATGACATAGATCTAGAGGAGAACCTCGGTGCCTTCACAGTCTATCCTATTGTTTGGCTTCAATTTTGAGGAGAAAAATTTAAGTGTTTCATCCTGCCAATTTTATTAATTTAGGGCTTACATTTGTGTAAAGCAATCACACAAATAGCCTGAAACATGTGAGGATTTAGCTCGCGACAAATGACAACCTCGAAATCCTAAAACGAGTTAGGCTTATATTGTACAACAGAGTTATATAAATGCCTAAAGATGAGATGAGGATTTATGATGCACCAGGCAAACAACCTCAAAGTCCTATGGCTTTGTTGTTTAATTCTAAGGAAAGAAGTTTGTTTAGCTGGTGAATTCATGTTTTGTTGTTGAAGATGGTCGTGCTGCCCACCATGTTAACTCCAAGCTCCTCGTCATGGCGAGTTTAAGTTTTCTACGGGGTCAAGTTATGATGTCAAATCAGGTGGCCCTATGGTTGAAGCTCTTTAAATTTTTATGGGGGGATCTTAAAGTTGATTAGAGTGACACCGGTTAGGATCCCACGGTTCCCTCGTTCCAGCACAATTATTTTCAATTGGATTCACTTAGTGCAAATGAATTTATTGAACTCAACTTAATGAGTTCGATAATTTCATTTAGACCGTGGGAAGCCTCGTTAGCAACAGTAGGTTACCTCCTCCGAGGGGTTCCCGATCATCCGATAGAGACGTCTTAATTTAGTTACAGTTGTTGTTCTGTGTGATGTGTGTGATTAAATTTTGAGTTGTTTTATATTTTGAATGTTGTGGCAATGAATTTTATCTTGGTTGATTTTAACTTTTGTTTTGGTTTTGTGGCTATCCTGATAGTTTTAGTTTTCATGCAGGGTGACATTGTTGTTTAGCATGCAAGTTTTGCAAGTATAAAAAATACAAGAAAGACAGAACTGTAAACTATAAAAAGCATACCTGGCGAGTCTTCTCGTTCCACCACCGAGACATAAAATTCATGTGAGGGCAGTTCATGTAGAGGCAGAAAAGTAATGTTTTAGTAGTTTTACTAACCCTATGTCATATCTTGGTGGGTCCTTAGGAGTTTAACTAAGGATGATTTTATTAAGAAAAGCATATTAAGTTTAGTACACCTCTGAGGTATCCAACAGGTTAGGAGGAAGAAACAGGTCCATGCTTCCCTCTTATCACCTGGTGAAAGCCTCAAGCTCATTTAAACTTTTTATGTTGTTTAATAATTCATTTTATGAATCCCGTAATGCTCAATGAACATTGATGTCCTAATTATTCCAAAGAGTAAAATAATTATCATTTGTAATTTAATTTTGAAGATTATGTGAATGAAAATCCTTAAAGGGGGCAAGCTAGTGTTGTTGGAACATTTAGCCAAATTTTTGTCCTAATTAGGCTTGTAGTGTTTTAAAGGTCTTAAATCTTGGTTATGTTTTCTTTTATAATCCTCGTTTAATCAATCTTGATTTAACTTAGATCGCTACTAAGCCCTTAAGACCTAAGTGAGTGTCTTAATTAATTTTGAAAAGGTTAAGTCTTAGGTGATCATGATTCATTATTTGAATTTCATGTGAACCTCAAATAGGGGTACTAAATTGATTGATTACTGACTTCAAAAGTCATACCCCTGAGTACTAGGTTCTTTTAATTTTAATAAACATCCAAATTTTAATAATTTATAAATTTTTTAATTTATCCTTTTAATTAAGAAAGTAAGGTGGGTTTCTACCAATTAATCCCCTTTTAATTTCAGTCTTCCAAAAAAGTTAATAAAGATCAGAGGTTGCCCATTTCCTTCCTTGAATTAAGCCTAAATGTTAATGAAGGCCAAATTCATAAAATTACACTTTTACCCCTAAGGCCC
>NEWO01000067.1:48921-60868 GCA_003013225.1 Phalaenopsis aphrodite
AAATGAGAATTGATATGTAATGGTCATTCTCAGAAATAGAGCATCGGAAGGTAAGGACCGACCTCAAAAGGGTGAATCAGAAGGTAGTGACTGATTTTAAATGAGAATTCTACATAGTTTGTAGCATTTAATTTTAAAGACATGTGTTGTATGTAAAGGTCAACATTGTTGAAGAGGATTTGTGAGAATTTGAGGGTTCTTTTTTTTTGTGCAGAATGTGAAATTCTGCAAGGATGTGAAGAGAATTAGTGCAGACAAAGATAGTTGTGATGTGCGAGCAAAGAGTAAGAAACTCCGAAATCGAGAGAATCCACTCAACAGATTTATTTTCTTTTCTTGTTATTTTTATCACATTTAATTTTCAAAAACATGTTTTCAAAAATTTAATTTTAGTTGATTGATTTTTTCAAAAGAGAGATTTTTTTTAATTAAATTTATCATAATTTGTATTTTTTCATCATTTTTTTTATTTGAAAGTTTCCCTTTTTTATCATTTAAATGTTTGTTGTTTTTATCTTCATTCATTGTAGTTGCAAACCAACGCATGATTCAATGGCTTTTATCCATCGCACCGAAAAGGGAAATTGAACAATGAGACTAATTTTCTGGAAGGAATTTCATTAATCTGCTTCAATAAAATGCTACAGATCAAAAGTAGGTCAATGCCTCAAAAAAGAGTACAATATGCAAACTGCATGAAAGTACATCTGGAAAGTGTCATGTCGAGTACATATCATAGACTGATCATGTCTGATACATATCATATATGTAATATAGTAGAGAAGAAAGAGAAACCCTCTGGATATTTGTTCCCTTGAGCTCG
The DNA here is from genome assembly GCA_003013225.1 of Phalaenopsis aphrodite. Classification (NCBI taxonomy): domain Eukaryota; kingdom Viridiplantae; phylum Streptophyta; class Magnoliopsida; order Asparagales; family Orchidaceae; genus Phalaenopsis; species Phalaenopsis aphrodite. The sequence goes on from NEWO01000067.1 coordinate 49,745, forward strand.
TGATCAAGCTAACCTTCAGAGCCACGTTCCAGGACAAGAGTTCCCTTCACACGCGCCTAGAGGTGAAACCTTCTTATAGCTCATACGACAACAGTTCTTCGAGTTCAGGATCCGGCTAAAATCCAAACGATATTTTGTTGTTATCCATCCGTCGGAAAGTTACAGTCACCCTACGGCGTTGTACTCTGAGAATGCAGTGCTTGGCAACGTCTGCACCGTTTCCTTTTAGAACGAGCACTGAATCAACTGGTAGGGGAATCTCGACAGATCCTCTGAATTCTCCGGGCCCGATGACATCGATTTCTTTCCCAAAGAGAATATTGCTTTCACTCATGAATGAGACCATGTAAAAGGGTCTTACAAAATCATGATGATCAATGTGAGGTATGTAGTATCCCACATCATATATGTTGATGATGCAGCTATTTGTAATGCAGTCAACTGGCAGTATGTTCCATCGAACCATTTGTTTAATCATCCATTTGATCATCGAGGGCAGCGGATCCACTTGATCGTACCTGAGAATCCCGGGAGGATTTCCTTGCCTGTCATTCGTGAAATTGTGGTAGCAAACACAATGTATTGTAATCCTTCCCTTTCCTCTCATCCATTTCCTTAGCTCAGAGTAGGTTATTTCCATGAGCAAGCCTGCTCGACCTCTTTCTCTTAAGTCAAAGATATAATCCAGAATGCTTTGTTCATCTTTTTTTGAAAAGACCCTGGTATATAATTCCAATCCTTCCAATATATTGACGAGTCCTCCATGATCTTCTTCGTAAAACTCAAAGCTTCTTTTGTTGACCTTGCTGATTTTATAATATTCTATTGTGCTGAGAACGGGCAGCTGACGCGGACATTTCCTCATTTCATTGTTGACAGGAATCCAGACTGGTGTTACCTCTAACGGGATGTATGACTCGGCATCCATCAGAACATATGGCTCAGTATACCGTGGGTCATATCGTTTTGTACTCATTGGGACATCATTAGAGGCATATTCTTCAAGAGTGCTGAAATACTCCAAGTGTAGGACATTACAGTCCGAACATTTGACAAAAGCTCTTATAGTTGATGCTTGTGGTTGTATTTCAACGTTGCAAGTAGGGCAACCCACGCAAAGGTCATCAAAGGCTGGCAGTACTTCTTGCTCTTGATCATACCCAGGCTCCTCATCTATGGTGGGCAGGCTAGAAGAAGTTTCCTTCATATCTGGTTCATAGATGTGTCCCTCTGGAATGGGGATGAGCTGGTTCTTAATTTGTTGTTGACGTCTCTTTTCTTCTCTCAAGAGAGCTCTGTGCTTACAACAGTTGGCATTTCTTCATTGAGTCCTCCGTAGCGAAGCGAACGGTATCCTACCGTTGTTAGCAGCAACCAAGTTTCTGGACAGAGTGGCTACCATGGATGGTAGACAGCTGGTTCCTTCCATGGGATTGTGTTGTCTCATCACCTCTTTCGCCTTCAACGAGGGATTGCTTTTGGCTATGAATTTCAAAAGTGAGGGCAGTCCCTTTTTTACTTGTCTGCTGACTACATCCATTAGAGGACCTTCGTAGCCCATGTCGATTTCATTGAACTCCACGTCGAAGTCAATAATGCCACCTTGTGGTGTCATGTCCTCATTAAGCACGAGGTTCCATCCATCCTTGAAGACAAAGATCAACTTCTGACCTGACATTTTTTTTCTACAGGCGATAGAAAAAAAACATCAGCAAGCTGAAACTGAGCGTGAATAAGAACAAAATAAAAATTTTTAGTAAGAGAAAATTTTTTATTTATTTTGTTGAAAAAGTGATTTATTTATGTATTTATTTTGTTTAATTTGTAGAATATTAAATTTAAACTTAAAAGTAGAAAAGAGAATTGCAGTGTGTTATTTTCCAAATTTTTCATTAAATTGAGGTTAATTACAAAATTTTTGGACCTGGTCATAGACTTTGGCCACATAGATAAACCCAAAACAATCAAAATTTTACAATTTTTAAAGCAAGCGGTAGCAAGCAGCATAAGGTTGCGTAATATGCTTTCAAGTATCGTCCGTTGATTGACAGCATGGGTCTTTCACCCCGGAAATCTACTAATTGATAGGCTCCTCCTGTGTAGACCTTTTCAACAACAAATGGACCCTCCCAAGTTGGCTCCAATTTTCCACCTATCTTGCGGCGTGCAAGAATAGGTGTTTTGAGCACAATGATAAGGTCACCAACTTTGAATGTCCGTAGGAGGACCAATTTGTCATAAGCTTGTACCATCTTTACCTGGTAAAGTTCTAGATGTTGTTGTTCTTCAAGCTATTTTCCTTCAAGATTCTCTAGTTCTTCATGTCTGAGCTTTGCACTTTCCTCTATTTTAAGTTGATTGGCGACTGTAACTCTGAGAGACGGCATCTGAATTTCTAGTGACAGTACGACTTCGGACCCGTACACGAGCATGTAAGGTGTACACTGAGTGGGAGTCCTAAATGTTATCCGGTAGGCCCACACAACTTCTAGCAATTTGTTGTGCCAAACTCTTTTATTTTCATTGATTTTTTTCTTTAAAATCTATACCAATGTCATGTTAAAGGCCTCAACCAATCCATTTGCTCTGGGATAGTAAATTGTAGAGTGTCTTTAATCTATCCCATGTCGTTTAACGAAGTTGTTGATCTTTATACTTTTGAATGTCGTCCCATTTTCGGAGATTACTCTGTGTGGTTACACCGAAACAGTAGACTATTTGGCTTTTCAAGAACTGAAGGAAGTGCAATTTCGTAACTTCTCATAATGGCACTGCCACTACTCATTTGAAGAAATAGTCTGTAGCGGCAAGTATAAATTTCTTTCCTTTGGAAGATGGAGAAAGATGGACGGTCTATTGGACATATTATGTCTATGCTCCAACACTCGAATGGCCACGAAGCAATTGTTGGGTGTAGAACATTCAGAGGTTGATGCAAGACCACCCAATGAACTTGACATTGGTGACAATTTCTAGTTGTGTCCATGCAATCAGACATCATTGCTGACCAATAATATCCAAGTCTTTTGATCTTCACTTTCATCTTTGGCCCTGACTGGTGAGTGCCACATAATCTGACATGTACTCCTTTGACGATATTCCATGCCTCAGCTCTGCTTAAGCACCGTAGCCACATCTGTTTGAATGATCTTCTATAGAGGACATCACCTACTAGAGCATACAATATAGCCCTTTTTGTGACATGATGTGCCTCAAACTTGTCTTCCGGGAACTTTCCAGTGTGCAAATATTCTATTAATTGCTTGTGCCAATCTTTGTTGATATCCACAACTACAATCATTGATTCCTCTTTTCTGAGTTTGTGTAGATTTTCAAGGTCGATTTGAGACAAAACCTATCTTCCTTATACTCTGATTTCTATGGAATCATCCAGGGGACATGTCAATTACTTAGCGAGTTTTGCTAAAGCGTCAGCATGGGCATTTTATCCCTGAGGAATTTGATAGAAAGTCACATAGGGAATCTATTCCAGCAGCTTCATCGTGTAATAGTGGTATTCTGCTAGCCGTGGTTTCAAACTTTTTTATTGTCTAGCGACTTGTTGGATGACTAGTTAAGAGTCACCATAGATGGCGATGCCCGTTATATCCAGTGAGATTGCCAACTCCAATCTGGTGATTAAGGCTTCATATTCTGCTTTATTTTTGGTGCACGGCTTTGTCTGGTGGTATGAGAACCTCAACATACCCTTATCTGGCATGATAAAGATCAAATTGATCCCTGCTTTGCCTGTTATGACTGTGCCTAATCATTTGTCTTTTCTGACTGATGAAGCATTGTCAAAGTACATTTCCCAGCATTACACACTAGGGAATTTCATTTGTAGTACTTGTTCATCTGGTAGTTCCTCGTCGAGAGGGGACCTAGATGGCAGTGGGTGTGCAGCGTGAAAGTCTGATAATTTTTTTTCCTTGATAGCACGGAGGGGAACAAAAGTTAAATCAAATTGTAATAAGATCATCAACCATCTTGATAGACGTCCAGAGAGGTTTGGTCGGGTCATCAAATATTGCAACGGATTAACTTTCGAGATTAGGGTAATCTTATGAGAGAGCATGTAATGTCTAAGCATTTGGGCAGCAAAAATTAGTGCCAGACAATGCTTCTCAATAGGTGGATACCTCATCTCCGTCGGTATTAGACAAAGACATAAGTAGTAAAGTGTGTTTTCTTTACCCTCATTGTTGACTTGGGCTAGGAGGGCTCCAAGAGAGTCATCTAAGGCCATGGTATAAAGTATCAAAGGTTTCCTTGGGTTAGGGGCTGCCAAAACAGGAGGTGTCATTAAATATTGTTTAATGTCCTTGAAGGTCCGCTGACATTTCTCTTCCCAAATGAATTTGGCATCCTTTTTAATTAATGCTGAGAAGGGCTAACACCTACCTGAGAGATTAAAGATAAAGCATCTTAGATATGCCAACTTCCCTTGGAAGGAATGTAGATATTTCAAAGTTTTAAGAGGAGGCATTTCTAAGATAGCTTTAATCTTATCTGGGTCAATCTCGATTCCTCGATGACGAATAACGAATCCTAGAAATTTCCCTGAGGTAACGCTAAAGGCACACTTTAAGGGATTCATTTTAAGGTCATATTATCGTAATTGTTCAAACAAGATTCTCAAATCATACAAATAGTCTATTTTTCATTTGCTTTTGATGACTAAATTGTCTACGTAGCATTCTACTTGATTGTGAATGAGGTCATCAAAAATTTTTGTCATTGCTCGTTGGTATGTAACTTTAGTATTCTTTAACCCAAACGGCATCACTGTATAGCAGAAAATTCTAATCGGTATCCTAAAGGCTGTAAGTACAGCATCCTCAGGAGCCATCCCGATTTGGTTGTATCCCGACGATCCATCCATGAAGGAGAAAATTTTGTGTGTAGAAGCGATATCCACCATCATTTCCAGTATTGGTAGTGGAAACTCGTCTTTCTGACATACTTTATTTAGATCTCTGAAATTGACATAGACATGTATCTATCCATTTTTCTTCATGACTGGAACAATGTTAGTTAACCATGTGGGGTACTGCTCTTCTCGTACAAAGTTAGCGTCTATTAATTTCTTCACTTCGGTAATGACTTTTTGTTCTATTTCAAGGCGCATTCGTCTTGGGGCTTGTTTTACAAGAGTCATATCTTTGCCCACTCTGAGTTTATGAACTGCTACTTCTGCTGATAGTCCTGGCATTTCATCATAACTCTAGGCGAAGACATCTTTGAATTTTGTTAATATTTTGATCAATTCTGAAAATTCTTCATCATTGAGTAGAGAGCTTATAAATGTAGGTCGGGGTTGTTCTTCAGTCTCGAGGTTAATTTCCTTTAACTCATCGAGAGCTAACTTGATTTTCTCCTCAAATTCTGGCAAAGCATCTTCTATTAGCTAAACAGTATAGTCATCCTCTACATCGAGGAAATCCTCTCCTGATTTACTAGTAACAACCATGCAAAATTCTGAATTATCGACTGCTCCCATTATACCAAATCTGAGACCCTCTTTTGAGTTTGGAGTTTGACTTTTAACACTCCATAATTTTTCAAAAAGTTGTAGTTTACCTTTTAGCATTTGTTTTGGCAAATGTTCTTGTTGAACTAACTTTTGTACATAAGGTGAAAAGTGACCAAAAGGAAATTCCATTAATTTATTAGGATCATCATCCAAATTTACATGATTTTCAATATTAGTAGAGGTCGAAGCATGATGAAATTTGATTAATTTTGAACCAATACTAGGAACTTCCTTGACCTCTAAACTCTTAACGTTTTTAGGGAGAATCGAAGCAAGGGTCATATTATTCACATAGTGATTTATCCGATCATATATTGTTTCATATTCACTTTTTTCCGTATCTTCTAAGGATATCTCGTACTGAGTTTTCTTTTGTTTTGTCATCATTATTTCATCTTCAGAACTGTCTTCATCACCAATGTTGATGGTTGGCCTAGTCCGTTCAACAACTAGATTGATTGTTCCTCGTCCACATCCTCGGCCTCGACATCGGATGCGCGAACCAAAAGAACCTCCACCAATTTGATGTAGACGGATGGCAGAAGATTGTTGAAGCAGAGTTGAATGGCCTCCTTTTTGTGATTTTTCTGAATCTTTGTTTTTGTTTATCAGAATCTCGCGTGAGAAGACAATTTTCTTTGGTGGCGTGTAGTAGGCAACATTTTCATGAATATTGACTTCATGAATTGAAAATGGTTGTAAATCTCCTTTAATGCAGTATTCTTGTCCTTCTTTGCAGTATTTGATGCTTTGATGTAGAGATGACAGAACCATGTTCTGTTCATGAATCCACGGTCGACCCAATAGAGCGTTAAAAGAGGTCTAGGCATCGATGATATGAAATTTAGCGGTTGTTATTAGTTCTCTGACCTTCATAAGTAATATGATCGATCCAAGGGCTCTTTCTCCTTTTTGGTTGAATCCGCTTAGCATCATTTTATCAACCGTAAGCTCTTGGGCTTCGATGTTCAAATAGGCCAATGTCCGTAGGCTCATCAATTTGAGAGATGCTCCTGGATCTACCAAAACTCTAGAGAATACAAACCTGTCAATGTTGACAGAGATGTAGAGTAATCAATTGTGGTTGGTGGTACCAAGCAGCAAGTCTTCAAGTGTAAAAGTCACCCTTGATTGTTCTTTCAACGAGCAAACTTCATCTGAGGATGTGCTGGCCAACTGAGCTAGACAAATCTCTACATCAAGCAAAGCTGTAACCAGAGCTTCTCTCATCTCCTTTGACAGGATCAGAGCGTCATAAATGCTTAGTCGGACCAACAACTTCCTAAGATGAGCTAGCATGTTGTAATCCAATTTGTATGGTCCTCCAATTTTTCCTTGGTCATGTGTTCCTTCCACTGGTCGAGGTGGAGGTAGTTCTTCTCGAGTTACTATTTGTTTTCCTTTGTCTGTAGGAGTTATCCTTGGGGGCAATACTTTTCTGTTCCTTAAGTTTATTTCTACAATTTCTTCTTCTTGAGGTATCATTGTTGAATTTTCTGATGTTTCTTCTTTGTCGGAAAGATCTAAGTTGAGGGCGAGTGGTGTATCGTGGTGTTCAAGGATTGGTTCCTCCCTCCCGGTGTTGTCGTAAGCAGTATCGTTGATGTCTTATTCGGTATTGTTAGCGAGTTCATCAGACTCAAGTACGGTTTGAGGATCATTTTGAGAATCGAGATCACAGTTAGATTGGTCACAATCGATTATGTCATCACTAGAAACAGTTAAAATGTATCAGAAATCACGATCATTATATTCATCAGCCCTTTGAGGGGTAAAAAGATAATCATACAAAGTCGGGGGTTTGATGATTTTCTTCCTCGAATCCGAGACAACCAATCTAGTAGAGGCAACCCCTATCATACCCCTCATGCTATCATTCTTTGTGATTGCATCTTTTTCTTTGACTATGATGACGGCACCTCTGGCGGTAGAAGCTTCATTTTGGGTCTGGCGGGCTGAAGACTCTGAGCGGTAGTTTGTTTTGAAGCGAGATCACAATTATCATTTTGGAAATTGAGATCATAGTTAGATTGGTCACAATCAATTACGTCATCACTAGAAACAGTTAAAACGTATTCGAAATCACAATCATTATATTCATCAAACCTTTGAAGGGTAAAAAGATAATCATACAAAGTCATGGGTTTGATGATTTTCTTCCCCGAATCCGAGACAACCAATCTAGTAAAGGCAGCCCCTATCGCACCCCCATGCTATCATTCTTTGTGATCGCATTCTTCTTTTTCTTTGACTTTGATGATGATGCCTCTGGCGGTAAAAGCTTCATTTCGGGTCTGGCAGGCTGAAGACTCTGAGCAGTAGTTTGTTTGGAAGCTTTTTGGATTTGATTTAACATCTTCTTGGATGATTTGCTCCAAACTGTATCACATCCATCTTTACTGGCATATGCGGAAGATTGTTTGATGAATTATGTATTTGTTTTAGGACTCTATTGAGCTTGTTCCAAGTTGTACTTCATCCCTCTTTTCCGGTATATGGATCAATTTGAGAGATTAGCTTGGTTGAAATCATATTTATGAAACCTTTTTCACATTCTTTTAAATATACTTTCGGGATTGTTATATTTCCTTTTTTTAGATTTTTCTCGAGCCAATCCTTAAAGATGAAACATTCTTCTATTGTATTTCCCAATAATCTGTGATATGGACAATAATTCGGTTGATCCTTCTTATTGAGCACTTCGGGTTTCTTTGGGTCTGGTAATTTGAACTCGGGCTTCTTCAACAGACTTATGAATATTATAGATACAGCTTCATCTTTGAAAGAATACACCATTTCTTGTCGCTATGTCAGAGACATTCTTTTATTTTGAGATGATCCTCTCTGAGGCGGTTGCTGGTTAGACTGGCTATTTTGTTTCAGAGTCTGCTGTGATGAAGGTTAACGATGAGTTTTTGCATATATCTTTATCGGTTATTTTCTTTTATCAATAGTTGCGACTGTTCCAGATTTCTTTTCAAAAACTCTGGTTGTCCTGTATTTCCTGTGAGAATCCATGTGTTTGATTTCTTCCTGAAGACTATTAGCCTTGCTGAGTAGCTTCTCGAGGGATTTGATGGTGAGTCCCTTGAGCATGAAAGCTACGGGTCTATGAATGCTTTTGAGTAGGATCTCAATTGCATGGTGTTCCTGTAGCTGAGGTTCACACTTCATGTTAAGGTTTAGGGTTTAAGGTTGAACAACGGAGTGCAACATCATGCTCGACCATCTGCTTGAATTCTTTTTCTGGCATGGCACCTGGTGGAAAATCCTTCTTTGTTTGTTCATCTCTGTTTGCTGAGGCAACCTATCTTCTTTCATCTGTAATATGTATGATTTATGTTTGGTTAATTGTTGGAGATGCTAGTTGCGGCGCTTGTGATTGTCCTTGAATAGTGTCCATATCGGTCATGGCGGTGGCCATCTCTTCTATCATTTTCTCCAATAGGCTGACTTGTTCATCCCTTATGAGGATAGCCCTGCACAGCTCATCTACGGTGTTCTCTTTAGTAAAAGGTTGAGCGTCATGCGTAGATGCAGCGGCCCTGGTATCGATAACATGGACATCCATGAAATCTTCTTCCAGGTAGTCATTATATTCAAAATCTTCATCATCATCATCGATGGAAACTCTGTGCTCCCAAGCCAACTCGAAAATCTTGACTCTGAGCTTTTCAAATTTTTCTTCGATTATCAATTCTTGAATCATCTTAAAATCTGGAGGACCCTATTGGATATCCTCTACTTGTTTTTCCATCTCGTTGGCAATCGTTGCAATGATGTCAGATATTTCATACCCTGGCTTCATTCCATGATCTTGCCCTGTGGGTTTATTAGACTGTATCGGTGTAGCAACCTTGGGTATCCATACCTTCCTCTTTTACGATGATATCTCAGGACGGAGTGTCTTAGCAAAAACATCGGTATGTCGAGGAGAAATGTACTCCCCACGGTGTAGACCAGATACAATATCAGGTAACCTTTTTATCTTTTCCTTTTTAGGAATATCTTTATGATGTATGCTTGGTACGATTCTCGGACCCAGTCTTGACTTTACTGGCCGACAGCCTGTGGTCCCGGTAGCAGTGGAATCTGCAGTAATAGTAGCAGTGTCAACCCTGTTTCCCAGGTGGAACCAGAAGGGAATGCGAGCGGGCAGATTTTCCTTTGAATTTTGTTTGGCTAACTTGATGTCCCTTAAAATCTCTTCCTTTCTTTGAGGGGATATTGCATGTCCCACTCGTTTGAGTAACTCATAGACTGAACAACCCTCATTGACAGCTAGTCTCTGAAAAACTAAGTTGACTTGAGTGATAAGAGTAGACTTCTTTTTCTCCCTATCCTGTCCATGAAGTGATGGTAACACAGCAGCAATCTTCTGGACACTCTCGTGTCCATCGGTGTCCACTAGAGGATGAAATTTGCTCCCTCACAGCCGTGGATATACTTCTGATAGTTTAAACTCCTCTTGGTGAGGCTCTTCCTCAACAGGTATTTCCTCAAAAGTCTGGGCTTTAGTAGCCCTTCAAACTGTTCTGTTATGGTTTCTCTTTTGAGTTCGAGTTAGTGGTGCAGTCCTTGAACTTGATTCGATTTCAAACACTGAAGGTGGGGCAGCTAGTCCTTTAGTTGGATCCTCAATAATCATTATTTCTTTTCCCTTGGTAGCGGGAACAACAGATTTGGCGGGTTCCACAACGACAATAGTAGTCTTGTTTTTCTTGTGGGAAGGGAAGTCCTGAAGATAGTTCAGGTTGAACTCAACAGACAGCTCTTGAATTTTCAGAGAGGTGACTTTCATCATGACGAACGAAGCCTTCCCGAGGATAACCTCAACGTCTTCAAATCCAGCTCCGAACTTAATGGTGGGAACAATGTTGTGAGCCTCATGGCTTGTTGGCAAGTTGTACGAAAAGCTCAGCGTTGGGTAAGCCATTGCAACAGCTTTAAAAGAAGAAAGCTTTGGGGTTAGCTATATGGCCAAAACCTTGTAATCTTTAGTGCAAGCACTGAAAATTTATAGAGGTTGGTCTGTAGACCGGGTAAGTCTTAGCTTGTAAGAATTTAAAAAAAAAATTAGTAAAAAGGTAATTTGAATGTAGAAAAATTTAATTAATATAAGAAAATCTTAAAGCTTGCGCGGAACAACACAATTTGATTTAATTTGCAAAATAGCAAGTCAGATCTAGAAGGAAGAGGTGAAGTGTTTAGGACCCAGTGTGGGACCCATTTAGCAACACACACTACCCAGGTGAAACTAGTCCACCAACACACCTATTGGGGTCTAACCCCTCATGAAGATTTAAAGACTCCATAATGGCCTCCTGAATTCCTCTTTTCAAAGAAGATCGAATAGATAGTCCTAAAATCCAAGGAGTTGGTCGTACTTTCCCAAGATAGAAATGGGTAAAGTATGTCAACGGAAGAAGGGTAATTTTGTTCCAAATAGGACATGGACACATTACTGATATATGAAGATAATATTTCCTTATTTAAGTGGAGAGAAAAGCCAGTCCCCAGCGGAGTCACCAAAAGCTGTCGGCACTATTTTGGTTGGGGTAGTTGCCTGTAAGAAGCTGTCGGCCATC
>NEWO01000067.1:203384-251571 GCA_003013225.1 Phalaenopsis aphrodite
ACTTTAAATTTTCATATGCTCGTCCTTTAACCTTTTTTTAAAAAAAATATGCAAATATTTGTCTAACTCCTTAATATCATGCAATTGTAATATATTTTGTAGCATCCCCAGAATTAATCAGGTAAACTTAGTTGTTTCAGTTATTTTTTTACTGTATATTCCTTTCTTTACTGCATAGTCTTTCTTTTCTTTATATCGCTTTACTTTCATAATTTTCCTTCAGTCTTTTCTTGTTACAGTACTTTACTACACAGTTGTTCCTTTCTTGTACTGCATCGTACTATAGACATCATTTGTATTCATACTTTTAAATATTGTTTCTCTAGCATGTTTGTAGAACACCCTAGGATAGGTCGTTCGAGGCATGGTTTTCTCTTTTCTTTAACCCTTTTCTTGGAACGAGACGACGACGCGAGTGAGCGTCGATTCATCTCCGGAAAACAGTCGAGACTACAACAGAAGGTGGAAATAGGAGCTTCAACCGAACTTCAATAGATTTAAATAACATACATATAGGGCGTCGAGGTCGTTCGTCTGGCACGATGTAAATCCTCACATTATCTTTAGGACTTTCTACGACTTTTTATATTGTACGATATAAGTCCTAAACTTTTTAAGATTTCGAGGTAACCGTCTGATACGACATAATTCCTTCTATTTCCTTGGGTCATTTACATATGAAATGTAGATATAAGCCTCGAATATCTAAAGAACTTGCAGAACTGAAATATCATATAATTTCTTTTTCAAAGATGTAAAGTCAAATCATAGGTTAGTTTAAGATGTCACTGAATCTTATTCGGTTTCTTCAACATCTCCTACTCTTTACTCCTTTAGACTCCGGAAATAACTGTTCCTATTTGAACCTATCACATTTGACTTTTCTATGAACAATCCTGAACGTTGAATTCTTGAAGACAAAACTCTGATCTTAATCGAGAGTTTTCTTAAGTGACTTTGGTTGTCTAAGATGTAATTAACTATAGAGGCTTGCCTCTATAGGGAATTAAGATTTCAGTTTAATCTAAACCCTGTCTAATCTGTGTATTAGATAGGAGAATTTGTCGGCTATAAAATTTGCAGACCAAAATAGAATCATAAACTTCTAAGTTTAGTTAGTTAAGTCTACTAATAAATTATAAGTTCATCCATTGAGATAATATATCATTTATGGTATTGTGATCTGCTATTTAAACTATTAGATATATGATGTTTATCCGGTCTCATCTTTTTTAAATATAAAGATACACAATTTTCACAAAATTAAAATTACATTATATATTATACTAAATTTAAATTTTAAAAGCTTATTTTCAAAAACAATTGGTTTGAAACAGTAGAAATACAAGTAATTAAGCTACCATAGGAGAATAAACAATATTGTAATGATTTGAGTGCATTTTCAAGAACCAAGCCACAATCTTCGATTTATAAACAAATCAAGATTTGCTTATTTGAACAAAGCCAAGAAAGATGTACATGTCTTCTTTGATCATACATTTTACAAATAACCAAATCAATTTCCATAGCTTGCATCAAAGTCATAATTCATTCCAAGGACGATGACATTTTCCACCAATGGGGATTGCAATGAATACATAGATATGCAGCTCATAAATAGGAATTAATAGCAGCATTTTCATGAACCAAGCTCATACATATGTTTCCTATAAACAAGAATTAATTGCAGCCCATAAACAGCAGCTCATAAACTAGAAAAACAAGAATTAATAGCAGCTCATACACAGCTCTTAAGCCTTTCCTTCCTTCTAAAAGGAGCTCACAAATTATTCCTCACGCCATGAAAAATCCTTGCTTTTCGACTTGAAATAAAAAGAAGAAGAAGAAAATCAATTTTCTTCGGTCATGCAACAACCAGCAAAAATCGAAACAGAATTTGGCACTGATATAGGGAATCCATTCTCCACACTTTTCTTCAAGCCCAGCAAAAAACGAAAGGAATTCTAGGGCAAAGATCCTTTCGCATTGTTCGAGTTGAAAATAAAACGAAGAAGATGAAAATCCTTGTTCTTTGGTCAAGGAAGAAAAAAAAACAAGGAACAACGATGTTAGATCATCTACAAAGAACCATTCACGCCCAGCGACGTTCGATCGTCTTAGGGAAAACATTCCTTACAAATTGACAGTGAGGAAAAGCATACCTTACGAATCAGAAAGAAAAATCGATAGGAATACAGTTCGATCTCCTCTNTAGCAGCATTTTCATGAACCAAGCTCATACATATGTTTCCTATAAACAAGAATTAATTGCAGCCCATAAACAGCAGCTCATAAACTAGAAAAACAGGAATTAATAGCAGCTCATACACAGCTCTTAAGCCTTTTCTTCCTTCTAAAAGGAGCTCACAAATTATTCCTCACGCCATGAAAAATCCTTGCTTTTCGACTTGAAATAAAAAGAAGAAGAAGAAAATCATTTTTCTTCGGTCATGCAACAACCAGCAAAAATCGAAACAGAATTTGGCACTGATATAGGGAATCCATTCTCCACACTTTTCTTCAAGCCAAGCAAAAAACGAAAGGAATTCTAGGGCAAAGAACCTTTCGCATTGTTCGAGTTGAAAATAAAACGAAGAAGATGAAAATCCTTGCTCTTTGGTCAAGGAAGAAAAAAAAACAAGGAACAACGATGTTATATCATCTACAAAGAACCATTCACGCCCACCGACGTTCGCTCGCCTTAGGGAAAACATTCCTTACAAATTGACAGTGAGGAAAAGCATACCTTACGAATCAGAAAGAAAAATCGATAGGAATACAGTTCGATCTCCTCTAGAGTGACAAATCCAGAGAGGGAGAGCGTGAAGGAGATCAGGGGTATCTAGGGCAACGATACAAGCTGAACGTGAAACGCATGTCTTCACTCGCGTCGAAGGACCTAAAGAAATTCCATTACACAAAGGCAGTGCAGCAGGAATAATCTGCTCAAACTCGAATTCCAATAAGCTGCCCCAAACGGGCCTTAAGTCAACTTAAACCTCCATGTCATGCCATGACATGATGTGGCAAAAAAGTTTAATATTTTTTGTTTAAATTCCCATAACAAACCTTATCCTCATATCATGTTGATCTCAATGCTCCCCGCGACGACCATCATCTCTTATCATATCAGCCACATTGCCTAATAAAATTAATAATTTATTTTAATAATAAATATTTCAGATTAATTTTTTTATTTTTTTATTTTTTTAATTTAAATTTAAGATCATTTGGATTATGTTTATTTAACCATTTTGAACCAAACTTGGTTCAAAATTGCATTTGCGCATTCCGTTTCGAGGTTAATAGCAATGCGAAGATGAATTTTGTTTAGTCGCTCGAGTCTCCAACCTTAGCACCCCTTCGAGTCCAAGGGATCATGATGATTCCTTCCTACAGTGAAGTTAGTCGAAAATGGAGTTTATAAATAGCCATGGCCATAGGGAGGGCCTCAAGCTCTGATTGGCTAGTGGAAGAAAGCTGAGATGGAGAGTCAAGCGGCGCAAGCATCCAATGGGGAAGTGTCACGGTGGATGGGTTCAATTTTGGGTTTAAAGAAGGGAAGTTCCCCTCGGATTTGAGATTTCTGGCGACTAGGGTAGTTGTTCAAAGGTGAAGTGGTGCTAGTTGAGTCAGGAAGGGTCAGGAAAGTCTTAATTGTGATTACATTGAAGGTTTGATGGTTGATTGCATTGGGGAAAAGTTTAGCCAAAATGGGGGAGCATATCTCCTTAATTTGAGGGACCCTTGATCCATGGCTCAATTCACGAGCCTTGGGTGATCTGATTAGCATCTTAGGTGGCTAACCAGGTTAGGAGAGGGTTAAGATTGATTAATGCAAAAGATTTGAGTCAATTTGGGGTTTAGGTTCAAAATTAGGGTTTTGGTTTGAACTTGGGTCTAGGTTGGTTTGGATTAAGATTTGAGCCAAGTGATTGATCAAATTTATGGGGATGATTTTCATGGGAAATTTGGAGAAGGAATTGGGTGATTTGAATTGATTTATGGGAGGCAACCCATAGTTATCAATGTGGTTTGATTTAGTATTCTTAAGAGTCATGATTGTTAGTGTTGTGTTATGTTTGGTTTAGTGTGAATTGATCAGTTTGATTGATGTTGGTGGATGTTTGGATTGTTAGTAGATTGATTTGATCTTTGTGTGTCATGAGAGAGGTGATTCCCTAACTTATTATTATGGCTAGACTTGTATATGTTCTCTTGTAGTTGTTGGATTGACAGGTCTACGATGACTTGGATCTCAAGTTTTGGTCATCTTTTGGTAGTTAAATTACTGTGTAATTGAGGGTCAGGTAACCCCCCAACCCTAAAAGATTGACACGGAGGCTCTGTGGGTCAGTCTGGTGCATACTGTTCCAGGCTCCCTACTGAACTGAACCATCCTAACCGACCCAATGGGGGCGGAAACTTCAACCCCTCATCTCATGCCTTAGTTCATCTCCTACCAAATCCTCTCTTTCCTACTTGAACTGAATTTCAAATTATTATCTATCCCTTCCACTCTCATTAAATTCCCTTACCTATTTCTCCACTTGCCTAATTTTGCCCCTGGTTTCATCTATTTATTATTGTTGTGTGTCGATCAATATATTTTTGGATATTTTTTTTAATTTCAGGTGTTCCCTCCTCAATTGTTGTACCTGACGGTGGTGGTACCATAGATGTACCTTTCCCAAGTGGTGTTTATCTCCATTGTTCCTTCCTCCATTATCCGTCACCAGAACCTGCATTTACCCAGAGAAGTCGTTGGCCCCATTCCTTGCTCGCTTTAATTGAACGCACTCCCTTCGAACCCTTCTTTAAAATCAACAATATAATGATAAACTTTTTCCCTCATCTCATTCTCACTTGTATTTATATTTTTTCATTCATCTTCATCTTAAATCTCAATATCTTCCTCTTACTTTATGTTGATAACAAAAACTTCAATTACATTTTTAATTGGTATAATATGGGTAAGTGAGAAATATTTATTAGAGTTATTTTACTTCAAAAAATCCAAGACCTAATTGTCTACGCTTCACCAGAATTAAGGCGAGGCATTTCTTGAGGCGGGTCTCATATTATATAAAGTGTGAGTTTAATGTCATACAAAATGAAAGTTAAGGATCGTTAAGAATTTTTCCAAAAAGCGTTAAAGCGGGCCCTAAGCCGAGCTTCATATTACTCAATTTTAAACCATTGTGCCTTGAACAAATTTTTATTACAAGAACCTATAATCAGCTGAATGATATCCTTGATCGAATATCCTTAATCATTGGTGAGTGAGCAACTTCCTTTTTTCACAAGGGTGGGTTCAATAGCCAGCTACTAAAAGTTCAATAGAGTAATAAAGGCAATTTGAAATTATTGGATTTAAGAATGTATTTACGCATTTAACCCCTAAGGTTTGTTTTCATTTTTTATACCACCACCAAAATCATTCAGATCACACAAAAGCGCCACTATTTTTTTCAAGTATGAATAAGATGGAATATACATAAAATTGGAATTTAGGTATCCGATATGTAAATACATAGGAAGTGAGTGATATGTAATGAAAATCTTCCACGATGGCTGCTGGAATGCTGCAGAGAATCACTGAAGCAATGGATAGTAGAGATAAGAAGCGATCAAATTCGGGAGATGAGAAGGGGAGGGGAGAGGAGTTCTTGGTCTTGCGCCATGGCCGGATGGAAGAGGTCCAGGGCTCCGTATTTCTCAAGCACACGCATCTGGCATTCTTCTGCCGCCATCAATCCAGTAGAGAAGGCTCCATGCACGGTTCCGGTAAAGGCTAGGCTGGTGGCCTCGCCTGCGAAGAATAGATTGTCCACGGGGATCCTAAGCCTCTCGAAAAGATAATGAGGCTTTCCCATGGCGTCATAGCTGTAGGAGCCCAGAGAGTTCACGTCTGTGCCCCAGTGCGACACTAGATATTGGATCTGTGAAGCGGAGATGAACATAAATTTGAAATTTTATGAGATTTTTCCACTTAGGAATTGAGAAAAACATACCGGCTTTGATGCATCAGGAAGGATTTGTTTAAGCTGTTGGAAGGCAAAGCTAGCCGCAGCTTCATCGGTCAACTTCTCAAGGTCATGTGCTAACTTGCCTGCAGGCATATAAACAAGTACAGGGTGACCGGTCGCCTTGTGTAGATTAAGAAAATAGCTGCAGCTGTAAGAAGAAGAAGAGACAACTCCAAGAAACTCCACATTAGGCCAGAAAACTCTATCAAAGTGCAATGCTATTTTGTTTTCTGTGCCAACGGCAATGTCTCTAATGGCTTCCTCCTTCCAATTTGGAAGCTTTGGCTCAAACTTAATGGAATTGGACTTCAGCACACCTAAGGGAACCGTAATGACAGCGGCATCCGCGACAAATGATTTACCATTATCGACTATCACTTCTACTCCCATTTTATCCCTTATTATTTTGGATACTCTGAAATGGTAGAATATAAGAAATGAAGTTTTCTAGGAAATTCGCTAATCCTATAATGATAGGTACGTACCGATGACCAAGCCGAATATCCAGACCTCTGGCGAGTGTATTGATAACAGGACGATAACCTCGGACCATAAGGGCATGACCACCAGGCAGTAAAACTTCCTATAGTTCATCCAACAAAACTGATTTAGATAATCAAAGCATAAATTTTATGAAATCATCAAAATAAATATGGATGGAAAGGAACTAATTTTTACAAATCAAAACTTTTTGCTAAGATATAGGGGATGTCTGGTATGCATGCTTATAATTAGTAAGTAATTGATTTTATTACAAAATATGGGCAAATGCATGTTTAAATGAGAATATCCTACTTTAGTAAAAAAAAAAAATCAGAAGAAAAACTTAATGGATTATTGTTATGATATCTACCGTTCTAACAAGAAAAAAAACTCAACATCTCATCAACCAAAAAAAAGGACATTTACAACCACACCACAATTCCTGTATATTTATATGTCTAACGATTAAATATTCATATCACACAAAACTTGAACATTACATCAAAAATACCAGTATCACTCTTGTTTAAAAGTGGAATACACATTTTGATGCATTAGTATAGCATCAAGTTGTTAAATATCAACTTTGGGTGCTACAAATGTAAATATATAAGAACTCTGTGATATGCATGTATATATATACATATATATATATATATATTATTCGTCAACCAAATAAACGGATCAAACCGTGTTTCAATTAATTTTTTTTTATAATACTCATTTCCTCTCTTTAATTTGCACATACCAAACAGAGCCGTGATATATTTCAGTTCAATAAAGAGTACAAAAAAGAGAAAAAATATGTTAATTTTTTTTTATTGAAGCTAATTCTTCTAAAAGTGTAGCAAGTGTAGCATTCGGGTTTTCATGCATGATTATAATGAAAAAGCAAAAAAAAAGTGAAATAATCAACAAAAGCTTGCCTCGTCCCAAGATTTCAAGGAGATGGTATCTGCATCAGCAGCAAACCAACCTTCCAGCCTGCATAAGTACCATTTCAGGACCTTATCTCCAAGCCCTTCTAACCTACAGAAAGCCACAAAAATTAGACATAATATTAACAAACTAAACAGGCAAATTTAGAATCTTAACATACCTAAGATCTGGCCGTGTCTCAAAAACTAAAGCAATTGCTTTGGCCATGGAAATATCATCACTAATTTCCAGCCTCAATTTCTCAGTCTGCAGTTATAAATGAATCAGAGCCTTATTCTGAATTGCGATCAGTAAAACAGTAAACAGTAAATACAAAACAAGGCATTACCTCTTTGAGTATGCTCTCGAATATCCCACCTACATGTTTAACTAGTTCTTGTGGAACTTGATTCCCATCCGTATCATAGAGTGCATAGCTGCAAAACAAATATATAAATAATCTTCTATCACTGAATAAATCAATTTGTTGGAGTTTAGAGTAACTGTTTAGCCAAAAATTTAGGTACATACCACACAATTTTTATGAATTTACATATCAACACCTAAATTCTCATATTTACACCTTATAAGACCTTGGAATCATAAACCTATGCAAAAAAAATGTGTTTGAACTTTTAATAAGATGGTGATGGAAGTATTTTTTATGTGGTGCTAAATATTTAAGTGGTATACTTGTAAATACAGAGTCGTCTTAGATGGTTTGGTCACATTAAACGTCGACCATATGTTGATCCAATTAGGAGAGTAGATATTCTAAATTCGACTTATGTTAAGAAAGACAGAGATAGAGCAAGGAAGACATGAGCTTATTATATAAAAAATGATCTTAATTTATTAGAATTAAATGAAATTATGCAACTAAATCGGACATAATGGAGAAAAAGAATTCATGTAGCCGACCCCACGTAGGGGGATTAAGGCTTTGTTATGGTTGTTGTTGTTGTTATACTTGTAAATACAGAGTTTAGGTATTAGATATGTAAATACATAAGAATAATGTGGTATGTATATAAATGTCTCTAGTTTAATTAATACCTTTCCAAATCATGATCAAACAAAATTGAGTCATCACCACTAGTTCGATAGAGTGGAAGTCCTAATCTCCCAATTACTGGAGCCAGGGGATTTTTTTCGCAAGCACCATGCAACCTAAAGTAGTTAGAATAACAGAAAAGTCAATAGTCGAAAAGAGGAGGAAGACAAGTCATCCTTCACAAGTAAAAAACTCCTTTAAAAATGAAGAACATCAAAAAAAAAGTTTGGGCAAATGCATACCATGCAGCTCCCATGTCAACTGGAAAACCAAATGTGTAATCAGTGTAAGCTCGACCACCAATCCTACAACGTGATTCTAACAAGACAACCTGAATGTTTTGATTCAGTCAATCATCCAGCAGAGTACAAAAAATGAAGATTCCATCAAGTTCTTGGTGTTTCAATTTTTGTGAAAAAAAAGATGTAGTGTTACCTTAAAAGATGCGTTATGGAGTGCACGGGCAGCTGAAATGCCAGCAAAGCCGGCACCTATAACAATGACAGATGGGGAACGCCTTCCTTTGATATAGGAAGAGTCTGAAATAGAATATCATAAAAGTTATTATTTTCTTGTACACGAGAAAGCAAATGTCGGAAAACTGGAGGTAGAACCAGATTTAGGCTCTATTTGGTTAGAATAAATTGAGAAAGATGAAATGAAAAGTGAGAAAAAAAATGCAAATATACATACGTAGCACACAATTCTCATGTATTTACATATCTCACACAAACTTTCATATTTACATTCACACCACCTTACCGATGCATGAAAAGGTGTATTTCATTTTTTAAAAGTTAAAATGGTGATATATTTTATGTGTTTTGAAAGATTTGGGTGGTACACACACACACACACAGATAGATATACATATATGTCACACAGAGATATATATATATATATATATATATAGATACACACATACATACATACATACAGACATACAGATATAAAGATAACACAAATGCATGCATATATACACTATCAAGCATAATTCAGATGGTTTTTCAAGCATATGTAAAGTACAATAACTAAAGGTTTTCACCACAGACTAAAAGTTGACTATCACAACATCTTAAATCTAATTTTCAAACATGCCACTATACGACTAGTATTTTCTATAGCTATTCGTAGAAAATGATCTCTCTATCAACTTAATAATAGCGGTGTCTTTCTGAAAGGCCGTTCCTTTGAGGACATCCTTATCGCTTAACCCCCAGGCTTCATTGGCATAGGCCATCCTACATAAGTGTGCGAGCTATGCAATCATATATGACCTCAAGCAAGCCCCCCTTGCTCAGTATTATATGCTAAAACAATCTCTAGTTAATTTTGGCATCAACAACTCTTCATTTGAGATACCTCTCTTTTTCCTCAACACTAACGATGTACTTATCTATATTTAGTTTAGATTGGCAATATCATTATCATAAGCAACTCTGAGATTATCGTGCATAACTTTGCCACTCTTCTTTCCCAATGAATTGGGACACTATATTAATTTCTTGGCATAGAGTTTGTTGAATACTCACATGGCTTATTTGATCCCAATATTAAACCATTCTTGGTCTTGTTGCTCACATTAAGATGATTATTTTCTTGGTGAGCAATTTGTTGAGCACGCACATGGACTTACTTGATCCCAATATTGATCCATCCTTCTTTTTCTTTTTCTTTTTTTTTTTTTTTTCCTTATTTTTTTAGTTTGCTCGCATTCAGATGACAGATGACACTATGCTTCTACACTCATTAACCCAAGCAAGTTATAGAGTTGTGGGTAATTTAAGGCACTTAACTCTTACAGGTCTAGGAATATCCTTCATAATTAATAATTTGTCGCACTGTATCCCCACTTTTTATCACCGGATTGCATCCCATAGGCTATTGCAATTTCTATGTGGCATAGAGATTGCAGCTTTCTGTGTCACCATTAAACCCCACTTCATCTTCATGCATTCTCTTATATGCACTAAGCACGTGTCAAGGATGAATACGTGCCTGCATTATGTATCTTGGCTGAAAGCTCATCTCTTAAATTGCCAAAATTACTATAGCTTACTCCACCAAGACTGAATACAACTCTGTTGCTACCACAAATGTTGAGCTTCAATGGCCATGCTCCCTACACACTAAACTTGGAATCTACCTTCCATAGGCTCCAAAAATCTATTGCGACAACATAAGTGCACCTTATCTCAATTGGTATCTTGCTTTTTAACTCATGAATGAACTCTGGCAATTGATTATCAATTTATTTGAAATGAAGCACAAAAAGATGCCCTGCATGTGACCTTATATATAATCAACTAAAGGATGATCACACCAAACCTCTTCAAAACACTTTCTTCTCTATATAATCTATTGCAACAACTAAAGGATGGTGGACTCTGCTCCTCCTGAAATATCAATTTTGTCTCTCCTAAAATATAACTCTGTCCTCCGTTGCCCTAGCTCCTCCCACATTGGGTCTATGCCCCAAACCCAACCCCAACCCCCGCCTCCTAGGCCCTTCAAAAGACAGGTTGGTTGCGGCCCTGCTTCTCTATATTGAATATCAAGTTTGGACTCCTCGCCTAGAAGTATATCTAGAAAGGGCATGTAAGAAGGAGATACAAATATGTTATTATTATAATTAATAAGTTTCTTATTTAGGTGGTGTTTGATAGCCATTAATAATCCGTGATGCAGCCAAACACCGCCTCAATCTTCTATGCATCTATACAGTTTACTGCCGGAGATTTCCGCTTGCAATTGAAATTAAGAAGGCTACATTTTCAGCCTTACAAACTTCTAATATGATCACAACATTTCAATAAAAGGATCAAACCATTATTCAATACTTCTGCACAAACAATTACGCACATGAAGGATGCTAAACTTTGCACAGGGTGTCAATATTACTGCTTTTTCTGTTATACTCAATAAAAATGTTTTGTTAATATTATGTAACATAACTTCAAATCGCAGTTCAATACTAGTACACGAAAGGACACCCAAAAAAACAATAAAAACAAAAATAAAAAAAGATAGAAAATATCACAAGATTCAACAGCACATACCTTTCCTAAAATCATTACAAGTCTCCATATCAAGCCGATTTGTAGTTCCGGTTCCAACGACAACTCGAATTATTAATCAAAAAAGCGAAGAGTTGAGGTGAATACTCGAGGACAAAGATCAGGAGACAAGTATTGAAGTGGTTCGAATACGAGAAGAAACTCAGGTGGATGGACCTGCTCATGCGGATCCCTCACGGAACCACGAAATCGAACGGCGACGGGCTTTAATCAACACCAGCCGATCCGTTCTCGACGGATCGCCTCAGATCGTACCGGAGCTTTTCTCTTCCTGTTCGAAGAAATTGAAGCCAGAAGAAGTCTTGAAGTGGTAAAGCTGTCTTCAACGTGCCCGCAAGCCAGAAGGAGCAGCGGAGAATGAAAAGTCTAGACAAGCACTTTTACCTTTCTGTTGCGTTCCCTCCACATTTCCCCTATTTATAGCTGCTGAGCCGTCGGTTGCGATCTGGTCACTGTTAGGTAATCCTACCGACAGAGGCTACAAAGTTGCAGATCCCGCGCCACCTGTCTTATTACCTCCGTGGAGTTTAAGTTAAGTTATTGCCAACCGTTGATTTATCATCAGGCGGCATGTGATTTACACGGTAGGTTACGGAAAGGTGTTCGTCTGTTAAATTATTTAATTTAAATTTCGTCTAAATTGATACAAATTAAACAAAACATATAATCAAACATTCAAAGCACATTTGACCATTTTATAACATTTTTTTAGTACAACTTTATTCCTCAGAATTAAATCAATTTTTTGAGCAAAAAAATATTTATCTGGTTTTAATCATTTAATTGTAATAAATTAATCAATTTCAATGACTAAATAAATTAATTAATCAAATGACTAAAGAATTTTATATAAGAAAATTTTATTAAGGTGTTCAAAAAATTTGGCTAAAATAATCAAAATATTTTTTAAAAAATTTAAACAATCATAATTTCACAAAGAAAATGGAAGAGCGAGTGAAAGTAAACTCATTTTAAAATTCTCAAATGTTTGTTAAATAATTAATGCTAGCAATTATTGTCAATAACCCTTTTCCTCGCAAATCTGGTTGGGCTATCTGTGCGTTCACGAAATGATGGTGAGCTGGATAGCGGGTTAGCCAACTACGTTGATGAATGATAGAGTGTTCGCATGTGGGCCTAAAGAGTGAAGTGAAGCTGACTTAAATTGATTTTGGTAAAAAGGCAGGAGTGAAAGACAATAATACTGATGTTTGTCATCACCAAGAATATCAGTTTATGTTATCGACACTAAATGGTGTTATCATCATCAACAATGTCGATACATGTCATTAAAATCAAGATCACCGCCTACCCAATGAACTAAAGTCATTACTTGTTGTTCCTAGCAACATCCTTGATTTATATTACTAATAAGGTTAATGCATGTCATTTGCACTTATGTAATATAACTAAAAGTATTTATTTCTTTCCATCAGTTCCTCGCTCTCGCTTCTTCTTTGGATTCGCGAATCCATGTGCCCGCTTGCCCGCCTACTTGTCCTGCCTTCCTCATGATCCGCAACTTAAGGCTTTTCTTAATGGGCCAAAGAAAATTCTTGGCTGGAATTATATAATCGCAGGTTGGTGTGCTCCCCTAGGTCACTACTTCGGCGTTGGCTCAAAGCAGTGGAGCTCATGGGAAGAAAGGATTGTGAAGGCTGCTGCTCCCTGTTTTCTTTTGTTCTTCTTCGATGGCTCGCGGGTAAAGAGAGAGAGAAAGAGAGAGATCATTCTTATTAGTCAACAAGATCGACTGTATGTTAATCTTTGAAATAATAAAATTATCTGCAGCTCTGCGAACCACTTAAATCCGTGTGTTTGTGATCTTTTTGTGACTTTTTTTCTCATTCCAATTTTTCGCTTTATTGTTGCAGTTTTTTCACATTATTCCTATCATTAATAAAATTGATGTATACTACCAAAACTAGCAATGACGTCCACTGACATCAACAATGTCACTCCATTAAATGTTAATAATGTTGATGCTTGTCATTACTAATGAGGTTGGGGTACATTATCAACATCAACTTTGAAACTTACTCAAGTTATTGTTTCTATAACTAAAGAAAAGAAACAATCTCTCCCCAAATGGATGTTTTCATCTTGTATAATTTGTTGGTTACGTGAGCAACTATACTACTAAAAGTCATTTCTAAAGTGCGACGGGTAAGCCTAGATTGGCTTTGTCAGTGGCAAATAGGGTTGGGCCTAGGCCACATTGTTATATGACTTGGTTGTCAGTAAATTGACTCATTTGAACTAATATCCCTATCATGACATAGGTCAATAAATTAGATAGAACGACATTTATTTGCATCACCATTTGATGAATACTATTTCAGTTTATGTATCACCTTAATTGTTTGAGAGATTACAGTATCTTTTTTTTATGATTTCTATGAAGTATGATTAAGATTTGAATCTCAACTATAATATTAAGGAGGATTTATGTTTATTTTATTGGTTATATAGGTTAAACCCATCCATGAATTGATGTTGAGTAGGCAAAGTGTGTTCAAGTCGTGCATAACATGTAGGGCTATAAGGCTTGACTCACATAATTATATAGGTAAATCATATACCTAAAGTAACACAATCAGCCAATATCCTTACATGACATGGGTCTGAGAAATGGATTGTTTTCATTCAAAGTTGTTATGGTATGACTCATATACCATATAGGGACAGTCACTGGATCGATGTGGATCGAAGCGGAGCGGAGCGAAAGAATCTGTCCAAATTGGGAAGTTACGTGGGTTGGGGTGAAGGGGCAAAGCCATGTGGTATGGTACAGGGGTAATGTTGTAATTACATATTGCCTAGGGTTTACTCCTAGGATTATAAATAGGTCTGTTAATAACCCCAGTAGGTATCCCTGAATTAAAAATTCAAGGCTCGACAGGTTGCAAAGGGATTTTCATAGCAGAAGGGGATAGATTATGATGAAATATTTTCTCCTGTGGTCAGACATACTTCAATCAGGGCAGTGCTTGCATTAGTAGCTATTTGGGATTTGCATTTGGAGCAGATGGATGTTAAAACTGCTTTCTTGCATGGTGATTTAGAGAAGCAGATTTACATGGAACAACCAGAAGGGTTCACTCAAACTAGACAGGAGCATCTGGTTTGCATGTTAAAGAAATCGTTGTATGGGTTGAAACAGTCTTCAAGGCAATGGTACAAGCGGTTTGACTCCTACATGATTCAGATTGGCTACGGCTTGATGTGAGTATTGAGGATGAAGATTGAGCGATGATTTTGTTGTGTTCGTTGTCCTCTTCCTATGAACACCTGGTGACTACTCTGACATATGAGAAAGAAACTATCAAAGTGGATAAGATTACTGCAGCATTGTTGGCTCACAACCAGCATAAGAAAAATGCAGGGGGAAGCTCTCACGGTGACAGTTTATATGTTAAGGGTAAGCAGGATCGTGGAAGGAAGAAAGAGAAGGAGAGTTCTGGAAAGCAAAATTTCAGATCTAAGTCTAGAGGCAAAAAGGAAATTCATTGCTACAAATGCAAGGAGCCAGGTCATATAAAGCGAGATTGTCCAAAGCTGAATAAGCAGACTTGGGAGAAAGGTGATACTTCATCGAAGTCTGTAAATGTGGTGCAGAATGAGAATTCAGATTGCAGTGATGGCGATATGCTCTCAGTTTCATCAACTCAATTCACGGATGCATGGATTCATGATTCAACGTGCTCTTATCACATAACACCTAATAGGGAGTGGTTTACTTCATACAGGTCAACTAATTCTGGCTCAGTCTATTTGGGTGATGATAGATGTTGCAATATAGTTGGTATTGGAGAAGTCAGAATTCAGATGTATGATGGCACNGCCACCCAGTAACTTGTCTGATAGGTATTAATTCATTTTTTTCTTTTGTTTTAATAGTCACTCTTCCTTTCTTAGGAACACAATGAATAGGACTTACCCACGCACTTTCTGAAATAGGATATATAATTCTAGTGTCTAACCATTTCAAAATTTTCTTCTTAACTACTTCTTTCATCGTCGGATTTATATCTTGGTTGATTTTTATCACCTTGTCAATAGTCATGTTGAACTGATTAGACACTTTGCCTCTATAAATCAATCCATGACTCGTTGTGATACTTTGATATCCAACACTACCGGTTAGACCTCTCTACTTATCTAACCGAGATATATCTGCATTTATTTATGCTCCGACTCCAATTTTTGGAGGCCGTTGAGATGGTTCCAAAAGGAATCTTACCCCTTAGTTGATCTTGTCTTGGGTTTGCCTTTGATGATTCTTGAGGTTGAATCTAGGATAAATCCTAAGGCTATGCTTGAACCAGACCATGTATGCACCTTCTTAGGATTTGCAAATACTCATGGTTTGGGGAGATTTGAACTAAGTCATGATGATTGAATCCCTTCCTTTAATGAACTTTCATCTAAGTCCTGAGAACACCTCAGAATGACTTGATGGGTGCCATTGAGATGTGAGTGTTTCGGAGACTATTTAGATATCTTACTTTTCCACTCAGTTAAACTGATGGAAGCTTAACAAGTAATGAGTCATAAAATCCTAAGAATCTTTATTCGGGAGATTTTCGAGTCAGAAGAAATTGCTTTATAACAAAAAAAAGCTCACCAAAAATAGACATTCTCAGGAGAAAAAAAATGTGAAAGGCTTCAAAAAAAAAAAGAAGAAGAAAAAAAATTGCTCAACACTCCTAAGAAGAAGCTTGAGGTGAGTGGAAAAATTATAAACTTTAATATAAAGAACTTTCTGATCTCAAAATTCTCCTGATAAGATCTTTGGGATATTATGTTCAGAGAATTGTTTAAGTGACATTGGGATGGCCGATGAATCAATAATGGATTTAAAGACATCTCTAAAATAAGAACTTTTCCTTGACACCCGGATACGAATGAAAAGGCCTACTTAGGCTAAGGGTGAAAAGAATTATAGGACAGAGGCTAGGGAAAAGTGCTTAAGGAAAATCCTACCTGAACCTGAATTTTGCAAAATCTCAAATTTTTCATGGTATATCTGGTCATTCTATGATGCCTACATGAGAGCTCTTCGTACCAGCTCAATTTGGCATGTCATGCCAAATCATTCTCGGTAGTTACTTAGCCCGATATAATAAAAAAAGAGATTCTAATAAGCTCTATAAGAAAAAAAATCTGAATGCTAATAATAAAAAAATCTATGAATGGCACGAAAGGCTCCTAGAAGCTTTGTGGGCTCTTCACCCACTACATTTTCACGCTTTATGCGTCGACCCTCTGAGTCCGACAGTCCTTCCTCGGAAGTTGACTTGTCTCTTTTTACGTGGATTCTTCACTCACGTGTTTTCACGCTTTATGCATCGAGCCTCTGGGTCCGACAGTCCTTTAGAAGTTGACTTACATCTTTGTACGTGGACTCTTCACCCACGTGTTTTCACGAATCGTGCGTTGACCCCATGGGTCCGGAAGTCCTTCCCCGGAAGTTGAGTTGCCTCTTTGTGTGTGGACTCTTCACCCACGGGTTACCCTCTGGGTCCGGCGGCCCTTCCTTTGGAAGAAAGTTTGTCATCTTTTGGACTCTTCACCCACTACATTTACGCTCTACGCATCGACCCCCAGGGTCTAGTAACCCTTCGTCTGAAGGTTGAGCTACCCTTCTCGCTGATTGTTGCAAATGGATTTATTTCAACGCTCCTATCAATGGGCAATACTTGAAGAGACATTTTGCCTATTCTCTTTTTCATGTACTCATTGTACTTTATGAGGCAGTGCTTTTTGAAGCACATGCACTTCGTAATCTAGTTTTCGGATTTTTAAAAAAAATGTACATTTTCACAATCTCTTCATTATGTGAACTCCTTATAGTGATCACATCGCGTATATCAAAAGATCACTTAAAGTTCACAACAATTTCATGTAGGAGAAATCTTGTTTTTTTTCTCTTAATTAGATTGTCGGCTCGCATTTCGGGCAAAGTGGAAGTCCTACGGGCGTCTTATACCTGGTGCAGCCACCAATCTGTATAAGAGAAGCCTTGCCTTTCTCTTACTTTGTCGTTCGTCGATCCGCTCTACGCAGGGTCCGAAGACTACTACTCCCACTCGTCACGAGTATGGTTGATATACATGTCCCGTTCATCCTTATGAATGTGAAGAATGTGTTTATCCCGCTTGCTTTGAAAGAATGCAGTTGAGATCCTTCTATGGAAGTGGTTTAGCTTAATGGCTAGACATTTTTGTGGGTAGACCATCGTCATAGTCTAGCCCCCATCTCTATATCCCCCATAGTGTGAGCGATTCATATTGCTTTATCGGGAAGAGGCATGTCGTATTGACTACAACACTCAGCTTACCTAGTCGATCCGTGCCTAAGCGGAGTACTTTCAAACCCACATAAAAAACCCCAGTTGGGTCACATCGTCAGGTGTGTTAACAAAGCCCCTTCTACAGGTTGGGCTGCTTTTGTTTCCCTCATATAAGAGCTACTGTGCTAGTCTTTGAGGTATCCCCATTGGGGGACACTTTCTGAGATGAGTTATTGTGTTCATCCAATCACTGGGTCCAGTTACTTCGTGATACCCTTTTGACAGGAATTACCCCGTCAATTTTGAGGAGTCCCCAGTGAGATTCTCGCTTCACAGACTTCTGGTCAGGATATCCCATGTGGGTTGGACCACTCAGTCCGCCTGATTTGAGTAATTTGCTGATTTGATAGTAGGCATGTCGTATCAGTTAGAACACTCACTTACATAGCTGATCTGTGCCTAATCGAGATCCTCAATGTCCGATCGGATTGACATGTTTTCCTCGATAAAGACTTTGCTTGTTTTAGAGGAAATCACCAGCGGGGTCTACGCTTAGCAGTGGCTTATTAAAAACCACTCGAGGTTGGACACCTATGCATCCAACCCTCCTCGATACCTCTATGGTATTTTGACCGATTTGGCTGACTTTACTCACCATCTCGAGGTGTGTGTCACACTAATTTGAGAACTACATAGTCTCTATTAGTTCATGAATAAGACGGGTATCTTTATGCCCGCAGAAAAGAATCCCTAGCAAGGGTCATATGGAATTCCTAGAGAGGGATCACCTGAAATCCCCCACTGAGGATCATTTTGTTGAGATCATGCCTAAGTGTCACGAGGTTGGATCGCTCTATGCATCCAACACCTTTTTGATGCCTCTTCTGATTTGTTTGAGTTTGTTCACCACGTCAGAATGAAATGTTTAAGTCCCCACGAAGCATTGGCAGAACCTTTAAGGTATCCCCAACGTGAGTCTGTCGTGGGTACATTTGAGATCGCCTCTTCAGCAATTTCTTCGACTTGGTTGATCTTACTCTCCATGTCTAGTTGCACGTCGTACTAATCTTAGCTCCATGCTAGCTCGATTAGTCCACGTTTAAGTTGGGTATTCTCACACCCGCAAAACTCCTCAGTGAGAGTTATATCGCTAGTGCTCACTAGGCGTCCTAGTGGTTAGACCTTTCTAGGTCGTATGACCCCATTATTTTTTTCTCGACTACCTCAGTTGGATATGTCCACCAAGTTGAGTGACATTTCGTATCGTTGTAATGACTGATCCATGGATCCCCAACGAAAGTTGCTTCGCTAGTGCTCACAGAAGCACTCTTATGGTTAGACCATCCAGGTCATATGATCATGTCTTTGTCTCGTTCGTTTTGGTTGGTTTTGCCCACCATTGAGCAACATGTTGTATTGGCTTTACTAGTGATCCATGTTTCGTCGCAACACTCATATGTTCGACTACACTACTTCAGGCTTTTCAGCCATATACTTGCTTACTTGATGCAGGATCATGATACATATCTCCTGTACCATTTTACATGCATAGGCAGGATACCTACCTCCTGTCCTACTTGATAGTTGACTTGACTGACGCTATTAACCATGTCAGGTTGCATGTTGAACTAATCTTAGCTATATGCTAATTTGATTAGTCCATGTTTAAGCAGGGTATTCTCACGCCCGCAAAACTCTCTAGTAAGAGTTACCCCACTCAGGTCCGTAAGGTTTTACAAGGTTGGATCGCTTTGTTCATCCGACCCCCTTCGGCACCGT
Source organism: Phalaenopsis aphrodite (assembly GCA_003013225.1). Taxonomy (NCBI): domain Eukaryota; kingdom Viridiplantae; phylum Streptophyta; class Magnoliopsida; order Asparagales; family Orchidaceae; genus Phalaenopsis; species Phalaenopsis aphrodite. The sequence continues at coordinate 223,020 of NEWO01000067.1, forward strand.
GTTTGAGTTGGTTGATTTTCATCACCTCGTCAAGGGACATGTTGTATTGGTTTAGAATATTTCAGTTGGTCAATCGATCCATGTCTGATCGTGATATTTTGATATCCGACGATACAGGGGCGTTGTGTACGGTGAGAACCGCTTTGTTCGACCTTACCGACCCGTATCAGAATGCTAAATTGCTTTGCTCAGCTAGCATTCAACACCTCTCAAACCTTATGACGTTCTGGTCGGTTCTTTTATGAGGGTTTTTTGTCTCATGACGACTCTATTGGCTCCATAGCCATATACTTCGATGTGCCTCGGGCCCTACGACCTTAGAGTCTGCTCTATTATGAGGACATCCTGTCTTTTGACATTTTCAACTTTTTAGCCACCTGCTCCGATGTTTCTCGGACCACACGGCATTTTAGTCGGTCTTTTATGAGAACATCTCGTCATTCAACATTTTAGCTTTAATGTTGAGCTTCTTAGCCAACTTTCCTACTTGTTCAAAGAGCGATGTAAGACCCGACGGCAGTCCTCACGAACATAGTGTAGGCATTCAAGGTTCTAACACCTTGGTTGTTTCAGGATCACGCCTCTACGGCCTCTGAACNGAACATAGTGTAGGCATTCAAGGTTCTAACACCTTGGTTGTTTCAGGATCACGCCTCTACGGCCTCTGAACCCTCTGTCCAGAGCATATATAAGTCTCAAGTGCATTCCTCATGGACGACGTCTCCCGTTTTGGCTTCTCAGCCATCCGAATTTAGTGCTTCTCGGACCACACGACATTTTAGTCGGTCCTTTTATGAGAACATCTCGTCATTCGANTCTCCCGTTTTGGCTTCTCAGCCATCCGAATTTAGTGCTTCTCGGACCACACGACATTTTAGTCGGTCCTTTTATGAGAACATCTCGTCATTCGATGATTCAGCTTTGTTGCTCGGCTTCCTAGCCAACCTTTGCTACCTCTCAGGTGATGATGTAAAACTCTTAGTATTCATCACAGATGTAGTGTGGGTGTTGAGGCACGCACCTCGATCAGTTCGCAGGAGGGATCAGAGTTTCATGGCTCTCCTTCCTAACTGATCAATGCGGACTAGTACTCAGAGGAAAGCTGAAGTCCGTGGGCACTTTCCTTTCGATCTAGTCAACTTGTTACCACTTAGTGAGCGATGTGAGGCCCCATGGAATTCCTCATTAAAGTGACAGGAGGCTTCCTAGCCAACCTTCCTTCCTCTCATGAGCAACGTAAAGTCCACATAGCAGTCTTCATTGATGGAGCGTGGGTGTTGAGGTACGCACCTCGATCAGTTCGCAGGAGGGATCGGAGTCCCTTGGCTCTCCTTCCTAACTGATCAACGTGGACTAGACCTCAGGTGTGAACTTTACGGCATTCCTTCTCAATCTATTCAACCTGTTACCGCTTAGTGAGCGATATAAGTCCCCTTGGCATTCCTCATTAAAGTGACGGGCGGCTGCATAGCCAACCTGCCTTCTATACATGAGCGACGTGTAGCCCGACATCCCTGATTGATGAAGCACAGACATTTGAGGGTCTAACCCCTCAGTGTTCTGTGGTCATGCCCCTGTGGCCCCTGAACCACCGAATTGAGCTACGTCTCTATGACCTCTGAACTCACCCTTAGGTCATGCCTTTACCACCTCTGAAGCTTTTTTTCTTTGTGGTTACGCCTCCACGACCCCTGAACCACAATGTTGGGTCATGCATCTACGGCCCCTGAACTCATTCGTAGGTCATGTCTCTACGACCTCTGAACCTACCGGGCATGGTCATGTCTTTACGGCCTCTGAACCACCTTTATGGGTTATGTCTCTACGGCCTCTGAACCCATTATCGGGGTGGATGTAAGTCTCATGTGCATTCCTCCCCATCCCCATTGAAGTGGATTTTGCTCTCGTGGCTTTTCCTTCCTATGGTACTTGGTTTTTTTATCGCTTAGGCTGCGTAGCTTCATTACTAACCTGGGCTTGATAAAAAATTGAGCATCTTCCAACAGTGCACTGTGTCTTGACTGTGCAGCACACTTGTTGGGGGTCTTTTGTTGGCATCAATTTTTGATGTTTTGAGTGTAGGGTGTCCACCCACACGACTCAGGATGGTTTACGGTATGTCTGTGACATCCAATAGTTCAGACAACTACCCGAGACCTTTTCGACGCGTGTTGAGGGGCACATAGTCAGGGTCATTTTGCTAGGCTATGAATTTCCTTTAGGTGAAGGTCGGTCAGCATTTGGCACGTCAGACGACTTCGATTGGGGCAAAAAAATATTATGTTGCGCGTCGCGCGTGATTTTAGCTCGAATTGGCCTGATCACTTGACTAAGTGGTCCAGATAACCCCGGATGATGAAACAGACCTCGCCACTGTGTCCGGAATGTCGATTTCACTTACGAAGGATGTACACTTCGCTACGGCTTCGCGGGTGGGGTAAAAATGCCCAAATTATCGTTTTGGGCATGATAGTCAAAAAAGTGGTTTGGATAACCCCGAAAGACGAAACATACCACACCGGTGCGTGCGTCCGTAATGCCGATTTAACTTAAGAGGACGTTCATTTTGCTGCGAGGACATGTACGAACGTAAGTATGCGAATGATAATAATAATAATTATTATTATTATAATATAACAAAAAAAAACTAAAAAATAAAAATAATAAAAATCTATCTTATCTTGAATATAACGCGCGCGCGACCTGCTGTCTACTCCTTCTGTCTCCCTTATGGCTGATAATATTATTATCACTATTATTATAAAAATATAATAGAAAAAATGACAATAATAAAAGAGCCAAACCTCAACGCACGCATATCATAGGTAAATTAAAAAAAAAACATGCAGCTCCTCATGTTAATATATATATATATATATATATATATATATATATATATATATTATGGCATATTATCCTCCTTTATGCAGCTATGGGATGACTTGCGCCTGCTTTCTTATCCTCCTGCTTTTTTATTTAAAATGCATTTTTTTCTCTTGATCCGAAGAGCTTCCCGGAGCACCCCCCGGCTGTCGCGAACGAACCCAAGCTCCCTCCTCTTCGCCGGCGAGGTCTGGTGCAGCCGCCGTCGCCGTTCCTCTCCCGTCCGCCAGAGCCTCTCCCCGACTTCGGCGTTCTCCACTTTTGGTCGAAAGCCCTCTCCTATGCCCTAGCCGAAACCTGCACCACTTCCCCTTTTCGACACAACTTCACTGCATCGTTGCCGGAGAAAGCAACTAGCCGGCGTCTAGCTGACACCGCCGGTCTTGCAGGCAGCCAAGGACCTTCGCTCCAGCTTCTCTTCTTCCCCAGCCGCCACTTTCTCAAAAATAAAAATAAAAATAAATCTTGGCCGCACCTCCTCCTTCTGTCCTCGCTGGCGACGTCTCGCCAGCTTGTCTCGACGTCGATGCTAAGATCCTACTGGCCTTAGTTCCTCTTATGCGAACACTTAACGGGATCCTTTGCGCCTCTCGACCGTACCTTGTGTGTCGCCCCTTGCCTTTTTGGCTCGTGGCCTCTCCGCACCTTGCTACCGTCAGCGCCTTTATTGCTGACGACTTTGCTGCCTCTCCCTCGTCTTAACAATGACCACTTGCGAAGCAACGACGAGGTTGCGATGCATGAAAATCATCCAATCTCTCCTCTTGAAGGTATATTTTGGATGCATTTTTATATGCTATGATCATTTATTCTAGGTACTTCGCATACCTCACTGCCTCCCAATCTCCTATGTCTTTTTGTTGTCCTGTGCACATTTTATGAGGCACATTGGAGCATGGGTCGGATGCCGACGAGCTCGTAGCAAGCAAAGAAACGCGCCTGCAACCGCCACGGTGGTGAGATTTCCTACCTCCTATCCAGCCTTAGGAATAGTGGAGTCTATGCATGTGGGTTCGATCGCCCACATGGGGTGCGTGCGCCGGCATGGGTCAGCACAACAACGTGCCTTCGTGATGGATCGTTGGTTTTCCTAGAGCCAGCATTTAGGTTAGGACTTTCTGTGTGTGGCCAAATACCCCTCTGTAGAGCCGAGTGTCTCCCTTTGTTGTGAGCTTTAGCACAAGTCTCAATTGGTCAGAGTCTCTCACTCCCCTTGCTTTGGATTCCCCAGCTTTACTTGGAGAAGTTTGGAGGTCGGACTTGGCAAAGAGAGAGAAGCTTTGTAGTTGGCTCGCTTTGTAAAGTCTGGAGGAGTTCACAAAAATAGGAAAAGTTTTGCAGCTATCGTATTTCGCGACGTAGTAGAGAGTTTCCCCCTCGGAGATCCGGGGAGAAACTCCCCACGTTTCCTCACCAAAGTAAGAGGTGGCAGTAACGCACATCCAAGGGTCTAAACTTTAGGTCTCCCATGTGAGGTCATTAGTACGAGCATGACTTGCTATCATATGTGGTCATTTGCACCTCATTGTTTACATGTGCATGTCCTGCATGTTACATATTGTACATTACATATCACATCGACACTTGCATTTTCACTCTGCACCTTGCATTTGCACGTTGCACTTGCACTTGCACATTGTGTCCCACATTTGCACTTGCACCGGCACCACTTGCGCTTTGATCGGTCATCTCGAACCTATCAACACCATTTGTGCCTCGGTCGGTCATCTCGAATCGGTCGACTAATCACTTTGGTTCGACCGGCCACCACGGCCCAGTCGACCGATCACCTGCATTTTTGTCTGCCTTTTGCATTATATCACATGCTTGCATATTTGCATGTTGCACCATATGTGTTTGCATTTACATTTGCATTTGCACTTGGGTGATTTTCCCTAGTGAGAATCACCATTGTCTCTGGGTCACTGCCGCCCCGGTACACCTTTCTTCGGGCCACTGCCTCCACGGCACTCCCATCCCTTTTGGTCACTGTCGTTACGGTACACCTTCCTTCAGGTCATTGCCTTCACGGCACGCCCATCCCTTTTGGTCATTGCCGCCTCGACACACCTTTGGGCCACTGCCTCCACGGCACGCCCATCCCTTTTGGTCACTGCCTCCACGACACACCTTCGGGCCACTGCCGCTATGGTACGCCCATCTCTTTTTATAACTGCCGCTACGACACACCCATTTGTTCGGGCCACTGCCTCCACGACATGCCCATCTTTTCTGAGTCACTGCCTCTATGGTACACTCATCACTTTTGTCACATAACTGTTTGCATTTGCATTTGCATGTTTGCATGGATAGCGAGCCAGGCTTGCTAGGAGAGTGACCCCGTGTTGGTCGCGATGTCTTAACGAGCATTGCTTGCTGGGTTGATCCCAGTGAGCAATGTGAGTTAAGTCATCGGGACTGACACTAGTATGATTGTGCTAAAGATCTAATAGATCTAACTCGTGTCACCTCTCTTTGTGACACCCTTTAGATCCTTCGGATCTCCGGTATGACGACCCTGTCAAAGTCATACTATACCCAGACCTACCCCGCACTTAGATACTAAGTTGACGCACTTTTCTTTAGATGGTGTGCTAGGCTAGGATTTAGGGTGCTTAGGTAGTCTTTTTGATGTCTGGCTATTTTTCTCTGCTGGATTGGTTGCCCTAGTCAGGTATCTTTCTTTTACATTGTGTTTGTGATGTGACTGCATGTTGCATATGTATGGTAGTGTGTTAGGGCGCTTTTTTGCAGGGAGCCATGTCTATTTCTATGCACACACACAGATACCACTATAGGGGAGCAAGTAATGATTTCTAACAATTTGCTTGTAGGTGCTATTAGCTCCCCCACTTTTAAGGCATGGCTCATGATACGTTATTTGCAAGTGAGCTTTCCCGCTGACGCTTGTTTTCATGCAGGATTGAGTCTTTTATTTTCCTATGTACTTTTTAGAGTCTAGGAGAGTCCTGTAGCAGAAATAAGATACGGGCGCGGGTTCTGAGACGTCTAGTGCGGGAACCACGTGAAGGGGACCAGGAGCAGATGCTCGTGCCTCGTATCTTAATTCTGCATTTTATGTTGATGTATAGAATTAGGACCAGACGTGTATATGCGGAGTCCGACCGCCTTTTTCTTTTCTAGGATATGTTGCCGACCCAGCGGCACCGGCCTGTTTATTATTTTGATTTGGCACGTTTTGCTTTTTTTGCATCATATTGCATGTTTGCACTTGCATGTGTTTCCCTTGTTTCTTTCTGTGGTTTATCTGAGATTTCACGATATAATCTAGGCTCATTAAGGAGCCTAAAATGGTAATTTTCTATAAAATCCTAAATAATATATTCAAGCTAATTAAAATTTAGGATTAAAATATTCAGGATTTAAAAAAATTGCAACTTTTACTTTCATGTATATATTAATATGTCCTCCACAATACTTAAGGACCGCTCTAGATAATCGCATCATATTTGCATGTCCCGAGGAGGAGTCCCTGTGCTTCTTCAACCCGACTGGCTCAGCATACCTCTTTATAGGTGGTTGTCTAGTGCACCTAGCGTGTTAGAAGGCTCCCTGACCCAGACATGGTGTAAGTCCTTTTGTTTGGAGTGTTTTCAGCGTTGTAGCTGAACCTCCATTATCTTTTCCTTCCTGAGGCATCCTTGCCACTTTGGCATGTATAAGTCCCACCTCTTGTAGCTCCAGCTTTTAGTCATAGGATAGAGTTTTGTTCCTTTGACCTTAGGGCTACCGAGTTTCCCGTGGACGACGCAATTCACGGATTGTTGACCGGGGATCTCAGGACGTGTTGGGTCGACTACCTTCACGACCAGGTAGACTTAGGGTCCTAATAGCTGTGGATGACGGGTCTGTGGTACCCCGACCCAGTTACCTCTACTTTTTAGGATCACTCTACCTTCCTTTTGTTGAGCCCCTTTGAGCTCTGTCGCTCCTTGACTTCGTTGATATCATTTTGACGGCCTGATACCGATGACTGTCGACCATTTGGGATACGACGATTTGTCCTCTGCCCTTATGGCCCAGACGTGCTTTGACGTGTTTGGATATCCCCGTTAAGATGATTTAGGTTATTTCATGGGCCCCATGTGTCGATGAGCCGCTACGCATTCGGGATGTGAGAGACTCACTGTCTACCCGATGGCTTAGTGTGAGCTTTAAAGCATCCGGACTGTTTCCCACACGGAATAACCTTCCTTTGAATACCTACTACCTCAGGTTCACGATAACCCAAGATGTAATTAACCAAGCGGGATACGTCCCCTTGGGAGTGCTCTTAACCCCAGAACAGGCACCTACACCTGAATCTCTAGTTATGGGTAGCCTACGTAGGTATTCTTTTGCAGATATCGGTTTAAGTTGCTTTCACCCTATCTTGTTTGGGCGGACACTCTTAACCTATCCTTGTGAGGTTTACTGCACGTAGATTCTCCACATTTTGTGTTTTCTCTTATTTATCGCATTGATGTATGTCTCTTTTTATTTGGTTCCTCTCCTCTTTGAATCATTGATCTAATTTGGGAGGGTGATTTATTCGAATGGGGGAAGTATACGACAATCGACAGACTGGCGACTCCTAAAAAAAAGAGAGAGAAAAACGAACGAAAACACCCACGCACTATCTGAAATAGGATATATAATTCTAGTGTCTAACCATTTCAAAATTTTCTTCTTAACTACTTCTTTCATTACGGGATTAAATCTCCTTTGTGGATCAACTCTTGGTTTATATTGTTCATCTAATATAATTTTGTGCATACATATTGAAGGAATGATTCCCTTAATATCAGCTAAGGTCCAACCAAAAGCTTTCTTATATCTTTTTAATGTGTCTAACAGTCTTTGCTCTTGCAGTTCTTTTAAATCTGAAGATATAATAACAGGTAATGTAGATGAGTCTCCCAAAAACACATGCTTCAAGTGGTCAGGTAATGTTTTAAACTCAAGTTCAGGTGGTTTTATAATTTATGGAAATAGATTCTTATCAACATTTTCTGTAATATCCAACATCTCAAATCTTTCCTAAACATAATCTAATTCTTCATTTTTTGATTTATCCAAAATAATTTCATCATTCTCTTCAATTTATTCTTCAAAGTGCTCTTCTTTTTCAACATACTTTGTATCTTCCAAATGTTCTTTAAAATGTTCGTTCAGTAGATGTTCAATAATTTCCATGCGAAAACATTCATTTTCTCTTTCAACGGCAGGGTATTTCATAGATTTCGCAATGTTAAAAGTCACTTCTTAATCATTTACTCTCATAGTTAATTCTCCTTTTTGAACATCTATCATAGATTTTCCAGTAACTAAAAATGGTCTTCCTAAAATGATATGTATTTCTTTATCTTCTTCCATATCTAAAACAATAAAATTCACAGGAAAGATAAATTTGTCCACTTTTACTAACACATCTTCTATAACTCCCTTAGGATATGTAACTGAACGATCTGCTAACTGTAGAGTTACAGAAGTAGGTGAGACTTCTCTTAATCATAATCTTTTGAAAATTGATAGAGGCATATGATTAATGCTGGCTCCCAAGTCACATAAAGCTCTTCCATAAAATTTTTCACCGATAGCACACGGTATAGTGAAGCTACCAGGATCTTTTAATTTTTCAAGAAGCTTTTTCTGAATAATTGCACTACACTCTTCGCTAAGTGCAACCGTTTCGTTGTCCGTGAACTTCCTTTTCTTATTCAGAATATCTTTCATAAATTTCACATAATTGGGCATTTACGCTAAAGCTTCTGCGAAGGGAATGTTCATCGTTAATTTCTTAAGAATTTCTAAAAATTTGGAAATTTGTTTATTATATTTTTGTTGCTTCAACCTTTGAGGAAAAGGTGGTGGAGGTTTCTCCACGGTAATTTTCATCGGTGTAAATGGATACTTTAAATCTGGGTACTCATGATCATTTTCTTTTTTTAATATTCACTTTCTCTTTTTCAGTTTCTATTTCTTTTTGCATTCTTATCTCTAATTCTTTTCTACTTTGTAATTGAATTGCCTTGATTTGTTCTTTTCCTTGATCTTTAGGATTTGGTTCCACAGTACTCGGAAAAGTTCCTAATATTCAGTTACTAAGCACAGTAGTGATATGCCCTAATTGGTTTTCAATATTCTTAATAGCAATTCCTTGATGTTGTAATTGATTTCCTTGAATCTGTAATTGATTTTCTTGATTTTGTAATTGTTGACCCATGTTTAATATCAGCCGTTCCATAGATAACTTCTTCTCCTTAATTTGAGTATTACTGTTAAATCCTGGAGGATAAGAAGGTCTATAGTTAACATTTCCCTGGTTGGATGCATTTCCTAATGGGTTCACTGAGTTGTTTGCCCATTGTTGATTTGTAGAAGAATGGTTATTCCAATTAAAATTTGGATGATTCTTCCAATCTGGGTTTTAATAATTCGAATATGGGTTGTTGGGTCTATTAATAGCATTTAAGGTCTCATATGAAGGTTGAACATCCACAAATTGCCCAGATGAATTTTCTTCCATCATAGGAGGTGTTTAAGAATAATTCATCCCATAATGATCTAACTTCTTTGATATTGCAGCAATCTGCGAAGCTAACATAGATATTACATCAGAATCATGGATACTAGCTACTCTTTTAGGATTTACCCGCTCAAAGAGCCATTGAAAATTGTTGGTAGTCATCTCTTCTATTAATGAATAAGCCTCATCAAAAGGTGACAATAGAGAACCACCAGCCGCATCATTTATAATCAATCTAAGAGATCCCACTAATCCATTATAAAAAGTTTGAATTACTAACCAATCTGGTAATGAATGATGGGGACACTTCCTAAGAAGATCTTTAAATCTCTCCCAAGCTTCATATATTGACTCTCAATCAATCTGACAGAACGATGTTATGTCATTTCTTAGTTTAGCAGTTTTGGATGGAGAGAAATATTTAGATAGAAATTTCTGTGAAAGTTCTCCCCAATCTCTAATAGATCCATATGCTAATGAGTTTAACCATATCTTAGCCTTATCCCTCAGTGAAAAAGGAAAAAGTCTAAGTCTAACAGCATCGTTTGAGACTTTATAAATGTGTTTGATTTGGTTAAGATGTATAATTATAATATTTAATAATGTTAAAGTTGAATTTATCAACGCAAGTATACGTATCGCTCAAGTAATATAGGGCTCTAATGGAGTCCTCGATATCGATCCCACAGGGAGTGGTTTAGAATTACGGACTAAAACTTTAGAAAAACAAGACTTTAATCACGACAACGAAGTTCAATTTACTTATCTGTCACTAATAGGCAATTGAAATAAATAGATAATTTTAATAATTAATAAATAACTAATGATATAAAGTAGAGTTTAATTGTCATATTCAATATATAAGAAAACATCATTCTCCTTGTCAAGAAATTATACTGAATGGATAAAATGAAGTAGTTCAATTTATATTGTGTCAAATAGGAGCATACATATTCTTTACCCTTTGGTCCAGGCATAAAGAACATTGACTAATCTTATGCTTGGTTACTGATTCTACGGCTAGGCTGGGAGGATACCGGCTCTCACTTCGGAGCTCCCACGTTCCCCTCACCTGAGGGCTAACATCTACACATCAGCACCCAAACGATAGGACTAAATTGGGGATTTTAGTTTGTCACTCTAAAATCTTCAATTCTTCGCCCGATAATAATATTTTCCTATTTATTTGCACCCAACTTTCAAGGGCTTTGACCTCCCTGAATCTTGGATGTAACCTTCACTTTAGTTGTAAAACTCAACATATTTTAACAAATCAATTAGCCAGATTGAAAGTAAATTAAGATCTAAGTGAAAAGATCATCACAATTTCTTAAACATTTTCATGGCTTCACCAATTCAAATTACCATTTCACAAATCTCGAAACAAGGAGAAAGACAGAGAAAACTACTTAGAACTCATGGGGAAAACACAACAAAACTCGAAATTCATATATAAAGTCAAAGTCATACAAACTACAACAAGTAAATAACTTATCTCTAATTTCTTCCCAAGAACACTCCTCGAAGTTCCTCTGAATCTCTTCATTTTCTTTACAGCACACAGAATTCCTCTTTGAAGTAGCAAGGAAGAAGAAATCTCTCACTTTCCCTCCTCTCTTACAATCTCTAGAAAAAATCCTCACAATTGTTACACTTTAATGGTAATTCTATACACTCTAGATTCCTTAGACTCCTTCTATTTTCGGCCAAAATATTCTTTTAAAGTTGTAGATGAGCTTTCCCAAGAGTTGCATAAGCATCCCTTCAAAATTTGGCCTCATCCAAAGCTTGAGTAGGCATAATCGTCGATCTCGCCATCGGCGGACTCAAGGGCGTCGTCGGTGGGATTCTAGAAATTTTGTCCTTAGTCTCGGGAAAATCTCATCTTCGGCGGCATCGAGGGCGCCGTCGGCGGCCTAGTTCAAATCTTCACATTTTGGTCCTTTTCGCTCCAAATTCGCTCCTTTTTGCATCTTTTTGCTCCAATGACCCTAATTCATCATTCCTGCAACAAAATATCAAAAATATCTTTTTTTAAAGTGCAATATCATCAAAAACAGTATAAAATAGGTATGAAAATCTCAACATATTTTCCTTTGGTCAATAGGGAAACCATCAGAATTGTTAAGGGTGCGCTGATAGTGATAAAACGAAAGTTGACTGCATGCAATATCCACAGATTGTTAGGGAGTGCAGTTGTAGGTGGAGTTCATTCTGTTGAGTCAGATAATGACAGTACAAAGCTATGGCATATGCGTCTAGGTCATCTCATTGAACGTGGGATGGCAGAATTGCATAGAAGAAATCTGTTGCATGGGGTTACAAGCTGCAAGCTCGATCTTTATAAGTTCTGTATTCTTGGAAAACATACTAGAGTCAGTTTTATGACTGGAAAGCACAAAATTGAAGGAATGCTTGACTATGTGCATTCTGATGTATGGGGACATACTAAGGAGTTGTCATTGGGAAGATCTCAGTATTTTGTTACTTTTATTGATGATTTCTCCAAGAAAGTTTAGGTGTATTTCTTGAAGCAGAAATATGAAGTCTTCTCTAAATTCAAGCTGTGGAAAGCTGAGGTGGAGAACCAAACTGACAGAAAGATCAAGTATTTGAGGTCTAATAATGGCACAAAGTGCACATATTCGCGATTTTAGAAGTTCCGTGAGGAGCATGGAATTCAGAGACATTTTTCAGTGCGGAAGACACCACAGCAGAGTGGTGTGGCAGAAAGGATGAATAGGTCCTTAACTAAAAGGGCAAGATGCTTGAGACTGAATGCAAAGCTTCCTTAGAGTTTTTGGGCAGAGGCTGTGAATATGGCATGCTATCTCATCAATAGATCACCTCGAGCATCATTGGGTGGGAAGGTCGCAGAAGAGGTATGGACAGGTAATCCAGTTAAATTTGATCATTTACGGATTTTTGGATGTCCTGCCTATGTGCATGTACCTAGAGATGAAAGATCCAAACTTGATGCAAATTCCAAGAAGTGCATCTTTCTGGACTACAAGAAAGATGTAAAAGGATACAAGTTTTGGGATCTGATTGCAAAGAAGATGGTGATCAGCAGAGATGTAGTTTTTGATGAGCAGTTTATGTTACAGCAGAATCAAGATAAGATGTCAGGGAACAGTTCCAGTTCAGATGTAGTGCAAATGGATTTAGAACAACAGCCAGTAGCTTATGAGAGAGGTGAAAGTTCAAATCCAACACCTGGTGATTCTATTCCAGATGATCTGCAGAATTACAATCTAGCCAGAGATAGACAGAGACGCACCAATGTAAGACCTCCTAGCAGATTGGTTTATGAAGACTTAGTCTCATGTGCATTTCTCATCGGCAGTGATGATCCAGCCACTTTTCAAGGAGCTATCACTAGCCATGAGAAAGAGAAATGGATGGGTGCAATGGTTGAGGAGATGGAGTCTTTGCAGAAAAATCGCACTTGGGAGCTAGTTCAGCTTCTAGAGGGGAAGAAGGCTATTGGATGCAAATGGGTCTACAAAAGAAAACCAGCAGTATCAGAAAAATAAGGGGAAAAATTCAAGGCTTGACTGGTTGTAAAGGGATTTTCACAGCAGAAGGGGATAGATTATGATGAAATATTTTCTCTTGTGGTCAGACATACTTCAATCAGGGAAGTGCTTGCATTAGTAGTTATTTGGGATTTTCGTTTGGAGCAGATGGATGTTAAAACTGTTTTCTTGCATGGTGATTTAGAGGAGCAGATTTACATGGAACAACTAGAAAGGTTCACTCAACCTAGACAGGAGCATCTGGTTGGCAGGTTAAAGAAATCGTTGTATGGGTTGAAACAGTCTCCAAGACAATGGTACAAGCGGTTTGACTCCTACATTATTCAGATTTGTTACAGGCGATGTGAGTATGATTGTTGTGTTTATGTGAAGCGCATTGATGATGGTTCTATTATTTTTTTGTTACTGTATGTTGATGATATACTGATTGCTGCAAAGAATATGAATGATGTTCGTGGTTTGAAAGCTTTATTGAGCCAGGAATTTGACATGAAAGACTTGGGTCCTATGAAGAAGATTCTTGGAATGGAGATTCATCGAGACAGAGGCTCAAGACGATTATGTCTATCTCAACGAGGCTATGTTGAGAAAGTGTTGGAATGGTTTGAGATGAGCAATGCAAAGCCTGTGAGCACTCCTTTGGCAAATCATTTTAAGCTTTCTTCAGAACAGTTTCCTAAGACAGATACAAAAATGGAAGACATGACTAAGGTTCCATATGCCAGTGCAGTTGGCTGCTTGATGTATGCTATGGTATGTACTCGTCCTGATTTTGCTCATGTTGTTAGTCAAGTCTGCAAATACATGGCTAAACCTGGAAGGCGACATTGGGAAGCAGTCAAGTGGACTTTTCAGGTATCTGAAAGGTACTGTAGGACATGAAATTATTTTTGGCAGTCAGAAGAATGATCTTTCAGTTGTGGGGTACATTGATTTAAACTACTCAGGTGATTTGGATGGCAAAAGGTCTACAACTGGGTATGTGTTTACTCTTGGTGGAGTGCCTATATGTTGGAAATCAACAATTCAATCTATTGTGGCATTATCTACAACTGAAGCTGAGTACATTGCAATAGTTGAAGCTGCTAAAGAAGACTTATGGCTTTCTGGGCTAGTAAATGAACTGGGTGTTGAGCAAGGTGGAGTTCAGTTGCATTGTGACAGTCATAGTGCTATTTATCTAGCTAAGAACCAGGTGTATCATGCGAGAACCAAGCACATTGATGTCAGGTATCACAAGATCAGAGAGTTGATTGCTTCTGGGGAGATACTGTTGCAGAAGGTTCATACTGATGAGAATGCAGCTGATATGTTGACCAAGCCAGTTACTATCAACAAGTTCTTACATTGCTTGGACTTGTTGAATGTTTGCAGTTGCTAGAGAAGCATGGTGGCCCAACCCACGGTGGTGCAGGTGTAACTCCCATGTATTTTTTCTCCTAAGGGGCTGGTTATTCGCCAAGGTGAAGATTTGTTATGGTATGGCTCATGACCAAAGAAAAATATGTTGAGATTTTCATACCTCTTTTATATTGTTTTTAATGATATTGCACTTTAAAAAAAAGTATTTTTGATGTTTTGTTGCATGAATGATGAATTAGGGTCAATGGAGCAAAAAGATGCAAAATGGAGCGAATTTGGAGCAAAAAAGACCAAAATGTGGACAATTGGGCTAGGGCGCCGACGGCGAGCTTTTCCCGATGCTGCAGGACAAATTCTCTAGAAGGCCGCCGACGGCGCCATCGAGACCGCCGACGGCGGGATCGATGGTTATGTGACATGTACAATGGATAAGGCCGGATTTTGGAGGGGTGCGTAAGCAACTCTTGGGAAAACTCATCCACATCTTTAAAGAGAACATTTTGGCCGAAAATGAAAAGAGAGGAGGAGACTTTTGGAGTCCCGGAGGTTAGATAGGCTCCATTTGTGTGTAGAAAGCTTGCTAGAGCGTATAATTGTGAGGAATTCTTCGAGAAATTGTAAGAGTGGATGGAAAGTGAGAGATTTCTTCCTCCTTGCTACTTCGAAGAGGAATTCTCTGTGTTGTAAATAAAGGAAGAGATTCAGAGGAACTTTGACGAGTGTTCTTGGGGAGAAATTTAGAGATAAGTTATTTACTTGTTATATTTTGTATGGCTTTGATTTTATATATGAATTCCAAGTTGTGTTGTGCTTTCCCCATGAGTTCTGAGTAGTTTTATCTGTCTTTCTTCTTGTCTCGAGATATGTGAAATGGTGATTTGAATTGGTGAAGCCATGAAAATATTTAAGAAATTGTGATGATCTTTTCACTTCGATCTTAATTTACTTTCAATCTGGCCGATTGAATTGTTAAAATATGTTAAGTTTTACAACTAAAGTGAAGATTACATCCAAGATTCAGGGAGGTCAAAGCCCTTGGAAGTTGGGTGCAAATAAATAGGGAAATATTACTATCGGGCATAGAATTGGAGATTTTAGAGTGACAGACTAAAATCCCCAATTCGGTCCTATTGTTTGGGTGCTGATGTGTAGATGTTAGCCCTCAGGTGAGGGGAATGTGGGAGCTCCGAAGTGAGAGCCGGTATCCTCTCAGCCTAGCCGCAGAATCAGTAACTAAGCATAGGATTAGTCAATGTTCTTTATACCTGGACCAAAGGGTAAAGAATAAGTATGCTCTTATTTGACACAATATAAATTAAACTAATTAATTTTATCTATTCACTATAATTTCTTGGCAAGGAGAATGATGTTTTCTTATATATTGAATATCACAATTAAACGTTATTTTCTCTCATTAGTTACTATCCAAATTATCTACTTATTTTAATTACCTATTAGTGACATATAAGCAACTTGAACGTTGTTGTAGTTGAAATATTACTTTTTATTAAATCTTAGTCTGTAGTATTATATTTCTCTCTGTGGGATCGTTATCTAGGACTCCATTAGAGCCCTATATTACTTGAGCGATACGTATACTTGTGTTAACAAATTCGACTTTAANATATATATATATATATATATATATATATATATATATATATATATATATATATAAAGTCGCAGTCAAGTTTTTGGCATCGTTGTTGGAATTTAAATATTCTAGTAGTGTCATCAAATTCTTGTAATTGTTGATTTACAAAAAGGTCGGCCAGCTCATATACCATATAGGGACAGTCACTGGATCGAAGTGGATCGAAGCGGAGCAGAGCGGAGCGAAAGAATCTGTCCAAATTGAGAAGTTACGTGGGTTGGGGTGCAGAGGCAAAGCCCTGCGGTATGGTATAGGGGTAATGTTGTAATTACATATTGTGCTTAGGGTTTACTCTTGGGGTTATAAATAGATATGTTAGTAACCCCAGGTTCTGTAAACCCTTTTCTGAATATTGAAAGGAATTCGCCGCTCTGCTCCCGAGGGCGTAGGCATCTTTGTCGAACTTTGATAAATCTCTGTGTTCTTCTGGATTTGTGTTGATTACTATTTTTCTTCGCCCTAATTTTCTCAACAAAAGTGTATATGGTTGCTCTATTGCTTGTCTTAGAAATGCTATTGTTATGCATTTCCTATTATAGTAAAAATTTTGGGCATTTATATATGCATAACCTATATTTTTTATGCATTTGCATATCTCACAACTAATTTTTTTTCTTTACACATATAACACTCAAATCTTTAATGTAATATAAAAACAAACATAATTATCAATTTTTAAAATTGAAATACACATTTCCATGCACACGTTATAAAGCTTCAAAATGATTTGTATGTAAATATGAAAGTTTAGGCATGTGATATGTAAATACATAAATAAAAATTGTGTGTTATGTATGTAGTGTCTCACTTGTAAGACAATTCTCTGAACAATTCACATTAAATTTAATATTAACAAACTCAGACACTTAGCTTTTTCATTTACACCTATGCCATGAATTAGACATATGTGAGGTATGTATAGGATCGATTTAATTGATTAATACGTGTATTAATGCTATACATTTTGAGTGTTATTACTTATATTTTAAGTTTAAATGCTCATTTGTATTGTCTTTTCTATGGTGGGTACACTATTTCTTCTAAATTTGCACAGCTTATTTTTGTATTTGATTTATTAGAATATTTAGCATTATATTAGAATCTATTATGTTTTAATTATTAGATTAATTTTTTTCATTAGTGCTTATTATTATGAGGAATTTGAATATATAAAAAATAAAAGATGTTCAAAATGTCCTTTTGCGCACCTAAGTTAACCATGGTCTTGGTGTGTTTTCTCCTCAATATTATTTGGGTTAGGGCCAAATATTACATACGGACGGTTGAAGGTGTGGAAGGTGAAGACGACGGCCGTGATTTAGAGGAGGAAAAAACAAAAGACCCCCCGGCTCGCAACGGTGGTCGTAGGTGCAGCGTTTGTACCTAATAAGTGTTTCTCGATTAGGAGCTACAAAGGAGCGACAAGTTGCTTATGGCCTAGAGGATTGGGCAGTCAAGAGAGAAAGGATTCCTCTCATGGAGATTTTTATTTAACTATAAGCATGTCAAAGTTGGAATTTATTTTGTCTTTAAACTACCTAAAGCCTCCAAATATGTTACAATAGCTTGATTCAGGTTTGATTGAACTTGGATAAGACCTACTTTGGTATCATTAGGTTTGTCTTATTTAGACTTTTACTTTCATTATAAACTTGTTGAAATCAAAGCTCTATTTAACTTTGAAATTAAAATGAAATATTTTTCTGCTCAAATAATGATTCGAAATTTGTGTTAGATGATGAAATTTTGTGATGAGATATAAAAAATATTGATAATTTTGATGTGATATAAAAATTTTGGTGGTATAAATTTAAAAAAAAAAAATTAAACCTTATAAATGTAAGTATTTAGAGTGGCATGCATGTAAATGCCCCTAATAATAATAGATAAAAAAATGACTTTCACGGACTTGGAAAAGCTTCAGTGTAAAAACAAAAAATCA
This sequence comes from Phalaenopsis aphrodite, assembly GCA_003013225.1. Classification (NCBI taxonomy): domain Eukaryota; kingdom Viridiplantae; phylum Streptophyta; class Magnoliopsida; order Asparagales; family Orchidaceae; genus Phalaenopsis; species Phalaenopsis aphrodite. Next base: position 240,929 of record NEWO01000067.1, read on the forward strand.
TTCCCACAATTTCAAGATTTATTCTTTTTTATTATTTCAAAAATAAGAAATTAAAATTTATTTTATAAAAAAAAACACTCTCAATGAGCGGCTTTTGCTTAAAATATTAAAAAAAAAAACGGGAGATAAATATGTTTATTCAAATTTAATGGAAAGGATGAATTAAAATGATTAAATAATGATTTTTAACCACTATTTTCTATGAATTTATATAAAATGGATAACGATATGAGAAAATATATATTTTCAAATAAAGTATTTTTAACATTTTTTATTTTACCTTAAAAACCAATTCATTTAGTTATGCACTAAAATTCTCTTCTATAAATTAAATCATTACAATTTATTACATTTTTTTTAATTTACTTCAAATCAAATAATAAATATAAAATCCAACATTTATTTTACAGTAAAATCAACAATCATAAAGTATTTCAAATATATTACAATAATAGTATGTTGCAAACATTTTACGTTGTACTTCATTTTCAGCAAACCAAATATCCCCTAAATTTTTAAATATTTAACCAAATATTAAAAAAATATTTTATTAAATAAAAATTAGACAGAAAAATATTATCTACCTTTTAATTTGATTTTATATATTGTACATAATTTGAAAAAAGTTTATTCATCTAAAAAATACTTATGAAATGCATATAATTCCGTAATATAAGAATCAACATTGACCAAATGAAATTAAGTTGATTAGAAACTAAATTATTAAGTCTAATTTTATAAAGCCCTCTTTAATAGCTTCATGAGAGTACTGCTGCACTCTTCAAATTAGTTCACTTACAAATCGAGTTTGTATAATTATGATTTTAATTCATAATTAAGATATTTTTTAGATAAATAATACTTTTATTAGGAGATATTTTGGTGCAAGTTTAAAATAACATCCAACATAAATCTTGAGGCATGTCATGGATCTTCATGCAACCTTTTTAGCAAGAAACTTTTAAACTTTGATAAAAAGTCATACGGAATCAGTTGACCGGCTCGATGAGACGGACCTCATGATACCAAAATTGTTCTAATCCAAATCAAATCAAGCTCAGATCAAGCCATTAAACGAGTTTTGGAAGCTTTCTGAGCATATTTGGGAGATCAAATTGGTGTCAAATATGACGAGCTAAAGAATAAATCGAGCGTCTCAACAAGAGGAATCCAACGAGTCCAAAGTCGCTCAATTATGACACCATTAAGACACTAAAATATCCATCAAAAGCTGTGTGACAAGAGGAATCCAACGAGCCCAAAGTCGCTCAATTATGACATCATTAAGTCACTAAAATATTCATCAAAAGCTGTGTGATCGAGGGATGCCCTCTGAGCCGTACAATCAAAGTGGTTCATATTCCAGCATTAATTGCATCAAAAACTCTATAAATTGAGCCTCATCCCTTTGATGGCAAGGAGGAGTTGGAAGCTTGAGGAAGAGATTTAAGCTTTGAAAAGGAACAGAAGTTCAACATCACTCATGTCGTCTACTCATACTCTTGCATGCCTGCCCACTCCACGCCCAAATGTATCGGCCCGCTAAGTTGCTCGCATCCTACACCCGTCCCACCAAGCTCGACTAACAAAATAGCATTAATAAGCTAATGTGGGATTCGAGCGCAAAAGAGGGGGCAAGAAGAGAAAGCACCAAGCCAGCTGAATCGAGAATCTCTCTGAGTAGTCTGATGAAGCGGTCTGAATTCATTTTCTATTTGCAGTGAGGTCTCTCCTATACTATATAAATAAAGCCCTACCACTCTTTTGAGAGGGGGCCTAAACCTTTAGCCAAAAGAAGACCAAAGCTTGGTGAATGATCCAAAGTCCAACATCACTTATGTACCAAAAATCTGACGAATATCTCTTGCTCCTACAATTGTCAACCACCACATGTCAATCACCATTGATAACCGTCAACCGCCCTCTACTCATTGCAAGGAAGCTCCATATAGAATCCAAACTTGTTGGGAAGTTAGAAGTAACATCCGATGTCGCAGAGTCACAGAGCATCCTTTTGGAGCACCACATCATCCCGAACATTATGCCAACCTCGATGACAGTGTATTGAAGCTCCAACAACAACTCCCCATTGCGACCCCTTCATGTCATGGAGCAACAAGCCCTTTCATGTCATGGAGCAACAAGCACTTCCATGCACGACTATTTTAACTCGAGAATTTGTGTAACCCTTTCTCACCCATGAAACAAAGGCTTCTATGTCTAATCATTAACTCATATTGAATCATTTCAATTAAGTTTGGCCTCGTGATTTTTTCCATTTCAGGGCTTTCGAAGTACAAATCTCTTGCATTTCTACCTGTCACTTTTATTACATGCGTGTTTATCGAATTCGAGTGCAACACTAAACCGATAATTCATTAATCTACTGACGTGAACGCTCTAACATGCATCAAAAATAAAATTTAATTCTATCGATTATTATATTAAAATTATTGTCATAATATAATTTTTAAATTTATTTAATTTCTTTTGATATTATTAATGATGACATAAATCATTCATACATAAAAAATTAAGTTGGGGCAGTCCAATACACACCACAAAATTCTTATATATTTACATATCAAAGACTTCAGCTTTCATCCTTACATATCTAACACTCAAATTTTTAATATTACATAAATAATACCATCATCACTAATTTACATATAAATACTAATATTTAGGTTTTTGATACATAAATACATAACTCTGTGGTATCTATATAAATTTCTCAATTAATTTTAAAATTATGATTTAATATAAAATAAATAAAATTAAATCACATCATATTAATATTTTCATCTTTGAAGCCTCATTCATTGCACAGTGCTCACTGCTCGAGCTAAAAGCTGCCTGAAGATAACATTATTAATCCCACATTAGATTATTCTTTCGGTTGAATCTATCCAATAGCACCGCGAAACGTGTCATTTTTCTATTCCCCCTCATTATAATTAACTAAATTAAATATCCTTTGCACAAAGGTACTAATCTGTGATTTTTTTTTTACATAAATCTCCAAAAAGATGTACTTCGCACATGAACTGTACTGCACCAATAAAGAGCGAGAATATAATTATATAAATTTACGTGGATCTCGGAAGAATCAACGGCAACGAATTTCCATCGCTATCCGAAGTGTCGGCAGCAATAAATTATTTGCATTTACTTTCGGTTTGTTTACGTTAATAGAATTAAAAAAAATTATTATATTTTTTATAGACTCCCTAAATCTAATTTCGAACGAATTAGTCAAGGCCAAATTTAAGGCCATTAATTTGACGAGTAATGCGTGATTATAGCGATTGATAAATATATAAAAAGAAAATATTTTTAAACTGTTTTTGTTTGATCAATCCAAATTATAATTATTATTATTATTTGAAAATAAATCAATGCGTAAAGTGTGCACATAAAATGTGTCCGCATAAATCTCAAAACAAATAATTGGCTGAGAAATTATGATGAGTAAAGATAGGCCAGCAGAAGAATGATTGTCCTATATAACTATAAATCATTTGAATCAATTCAACAATACACACTCAAATGACTCTCATGTCTGATGGCCTAAGTTTTCACTCAACCGATAAGAATTTTCTAAATGGGAATTGAGAATTGGTGATAGACTCAATACATCTAGCCCGCTAACATCAACCGACCAAATCAGTCCCGCCAGCTATCTTAAAAAATCCAACCAGACGTCCCTACCCAAAGAATCAACAAACTGATTGCTTCACCTTATGGCCTCAGTCGATCGATATAAAGAATAATAAGACCTTGGGCCCGCAAAAAATATAATCCTTATAATAACTTGTACAATTCTCGTTAAAGCAGGCCTAGAAATGTAATAATATTTATTTTCCATATTATTTTAAAATTTTAAAAAGAGAAAAAAAAAAAAGGTCACACTATAGATTAGCAATATTTATGTAGATATGAGATTTTTTAAGAGTTTTGAGGAAAGAGATGGATCACGCGGCTGTCCCTTTTTGTCCGGCAAGCGGGCGCGCTGAGACCTTTTCTCCGATCTCGAAATCCAATCCACAATACTTTGCATCAAAATTTTATTTTTCTATTTTGCAAATTCAACCTTAGGACACGTGCCTTACATTGACTGGTGGATAAATTGTTTTTGTGATTGCTTCCCCACTGTCTTTTCGAAACGTGTCCCAGGGGTTTTTGTGCAAAGACAAAAAGGTTTATCCGGTACAATTTGCAATTACATATTGATGTGCTCATTGAATAGTTCTGCAATTTTATAGCGATTTGAGATGTGACAATAGAAGTAAAATTGCATCTGCACCAAATACACGTAAATAATTTTCAAATATTTAAACTATTACTATTAAATTTAAATTTTATTTATTTATTTATTCTTTTCTTAATAGAAACTACAAAGATAAAAAAAATAAAATTATCAATAAATAATTATAATAATGATCATATTAATAAAGAGGAAGGCTATATTTAATTTTTTAAATTTGCAATTTAATTAGGAAATTATGGAATTTATGTTTTTTTTTATTTCTGTAATTTTAAAATTGATTTATTAATTAAAATTTTATTTGTGATTAGTCCCTAACATCGCTGAAAAGTTTTTAGATTAATTGAATATGCATTAATGAAGCTATAATTTAAATAATATTTGATGAATTTTAATAAATTAAAAATTTTAGAAAATATGTTATTTAGTTTAATTGTATTTTTACAATTTAAACATGACATTTTAATTAAGAGGTTAAAAATTTATTTGATTTGATAAAATAACTTTATTTATATGTATTTTTGCAGTTCTGGTTTTTAACGATTTAATAATTAATAATTAATTGTTTGATTTTCTTAATTATATTGATCAAATTAGTTGATTTGATTTTAATTTTCATATAAAATAGTTTTTTTATTATTTTTATAAAGTTTTTGCTACCATGGTAGAGAACCGCTAGGGAGAATTTTGGTGAAAATTTAGAATGAGTTAAATTTAATTTGAATTTTAGATACTTTTAATTAAATAATTTAATTAAAGTATTAAAATTTAATTTAATTTTAGAAAAATTGAAACTTTTTAGAGATGTGAAAAATGGGGCCTAACTCCCCCAAAAAATGTTTCTTCGTGAATTGAATTATAGTTTCTAAGTTATTGTTGATTTAATATTTCTTAATTAAATGAATTTTTAATTACATAAATTAAAGTCCTTTAATTTCAATTCTAATGTGTTCCTTAGGTTAAGATTGTCAATAGGCTAATTTTTAAAGATTTTCTAATTATATTTTATGGCTTTTAAAATTTCAAAGTTTAATGTTGGTTTTAGATACCTTAATTAATTAAATTAGTTAGGTCATAAACTAATTTAAGAAATTAAGCACCATAACCTAAATTAAACATATGATCTCACTATTAGGCCCTAAGGGACCCTAATTGAACCTAGGATTGACAAATTTTAGATTTAAACTAATTAAGTTTATTTAATTGCTAAATTAATTTAATTAATCTACTTGAATTTAGGGATTTATTATTTTAACTAGAAAATTCCCAATCAACAAGTATAAGAATTCAAATGAAAATTTTAATAAACTAAGGGCAATCTATGAATGCTTGCCTGAAAATTTGAAGAGTTTGATTATTAGTTTTTGATAAATTTAAACTTTAAAGTTTTAGATTTTTCTAAAATTAAACCTTTAGTTCATGAGCAATTTACATATTTTTGTGCATCTTTTTTCGTTTGTTGCTGAAGTTTATATAAAATTTTAAAGCTTATATGACTTTTTAAAAATTTAAATTTATTTGTTTTAAATACATAAAGCAATATTGCATCAGCAACCACCGCGAGAGCTAACCCAACACACTCTTCAGATGTTATAAAGGTATTGGTTGTGTAGTTCTGATGGTGGGACCCTAAGGTTTTAAGTTTTTTAATATGACAACATTAGTGTCATTCGCTCCAAGCAATGAGAGTGGACGATAGTAATTTTATCCATGTCCTCCAATGATGAATGCAAGCATACGCTTCAATCTCCCTCATTTGTGTGACCTAAGTAGAGTTAGTGAGTTCCTTGAGTTGCAAAAGGATTAGGGACACTCATAATGGGTTCTAGCCCGACATTACTGTCCTTGCCCTAGTTTCATACTCTAAGTTTCAAAATAAAAAATAATAAGAGTTTTGAGATCAATTATCTGGAAGGGAAGAGTCTTAAGCTAATTCATCTATTTGGAAGCTTCAGAAGGAGAAGGCGACCAACAATGCTTTTAGGCACTAGAAATTGGAAATGTTTGATCAACTCTAGCCACCAAATTCCTATATCAATATCATCAAAGCTGGTTTGCAATGCTAGTAGAAGGGGTAGCTGAGAGTGGGGAGAAGTTGCTTAGCTCACACACACCTATCATAGCTTTCAAAATAAAAAAGATAGGATTCTAGTTAGTATGATCAATCTTTGGGTGAGGCTGAGCGTGGTTAGAGGTGTTCTAGCCAAACTATAATCTTTTGGGCTCCAAAACTCTTGGGAGGAATTCATGGTGTTATTGGACAGTTAAAGAAGAGAAAAAAAGGGAAGCCCTTTGGGGATATTTCTGATGGAGTTTGCTTGAATTCCTTGAAGGCCTATAGTGATATGCATCTCTCATTTTTTTTTACTAGGGAGATCTCTCTTAGATAATTCAAAACTTTGGTGCTTCTGGATGTAGTGGAGCATCAGAGGGCACTAAAGACAACCTTGTCTTTTTGAAAGATTTAATTAGAGGGCAGGAGGCAATCCACTGTTGCCACTGGATTGCTTGAGTGTCAGAAGCAAAAAGACTTGACATGAGGGAGTGGAGTGAATTATTGATTACTTCACCCATACCTAAGCTTCTTTCGATCTGGTCAGGGAGGCTAAATGAGGCTTTGGGTGACCTAAGGAGCTAGGCAAAGAGAGTGCACAATTGATTCAAGCATTAGATCAAAAATTTCACTAAGTAACACAATAAAAGCTTGATTTAATAGATGACTTGTACTCGTGGTACTCAATTTAATTGGTCAAGCTGTCTAATAAGCTTGGCTTGATCTACATGAGCTTAGGATAACCTAATGACGTGCCTACATCTTGTGCTTAAAGACATATCCACTACAATTTAGCCATGATGCTCACAGGTTGGTTTTAGGTGAGGTTTTGAACTCAACTATCCTACTCTGAAAGAAAAAAAGGAAACCTCAGTCGCCAAAATGGCTGAGGCAAAAGGTTGGGCTTGGCTTTTGTCATTGGTCAAGCTTAGACCATATTAAGTTTAGTATAAGATTAAGCTTATGCTTGTATTGGCTTTGAATTTGCTTTACTTTCTTGTGAATTTCTCCTCTAATACTATGGTTTGAATTAATTAGTTATAAATCATTTTAAATTCAAGATTAAATTATGAATTAGTGATCATTGAGAGTCTCTAACAAGTAAGTATAGGAATTATCAAAAAACAATATCAATTAGTGAGCCATGAAGGTCTCCAATAAATAAGGCCAGTTAAATCATGAATAGTTCAAATTGAATTAAACAGTCAACTGTATTAATTAAATCAAATAAATTGGGCATTGAACACACAATGCCACATATTTTAAGAGGCTAATTGGTTTTCATAGACATAAATGGACCTCCATAGAAGACTACATGCAAAATACAACATAAAACATTCTACATAAAAGACTACAAAAAATATTTAAAGAAGTGTCAAATCATAAACGAGTGTTTCCTCTCTTTTTCTCTCCATAAATAATTTTAATAATTTTATGAGAAATCTCCTCACAAGTATTGTCAAAGTTTAATATTGCAAATAACTCTTAGCTTTTATTACAAATAATAGAATATAGTGCAGCTAGAAGTCACGCATGAATATCATGTACCTTCTATCTTAAAACTCAATAAGATTCTAAATTTTCCTCATTTTCTCTCTCTAAACAGTACCTTCCCTCTCTACCTGGGGGCTTTTTTGACACCCTTCTCTCAACTTGGTTTTCCATAAAATAAAGCCTTGGTTGAAACCAAAATAGATGAAGATTAAGTTGAAGGCAAGAGGATCTATTCATCTATTAAGTTAAAGGTTATTAACATTTTGCCTCGGTAAACCTCTCTTATCCTCTTTCTCCCAAGATTCATATCCAACATTTTTACAAGATTTTGTTTTGATTTGAAACCAAAGTGATGATACAAATCTACCTAACAAGGCTTTCAATGGAAGTGTGAATGAAAGAAGATGGGCACTTAAGTGGAATGAATATAGGGAAGTTTAGCTAGGACTTTGAAGTGAATCATTATTTGCACAACCAATTGGGGTATTTAAAGATATTTTTAATGGCCTTTTATATTGAAGATTTTTGGTGGCAAGACATAAGGATTAAATATATCTCACCTAGCTTCCCCTTGCTTTGAAATAGCTACATGCTTGTAAATCATATGTAGAGATAGATAGAGAAGGGGACGGAGAGTTCAACTAACACAAAAAGAAGGCTAGGGAGACAAGGAAATGGTAGTCTATTTCATTAAAGTATATATAATGTCAACCTTACACAATACATAATTCTCCAATTTACACAAAAAGGTGAGAAAGCATTATACTAACCAAATTGACATGTTCAAAACAAAGGGAATAAGAAAGAAGGCAAGATGTTCAGTCACCCTTATCCAAAGAAGGCATGTCATTCACTAAAGGTGATATATCCTTAAGTTGGCTCAAAGACTAGTTTTGTTTGATGATGCCATCAAGCCATGCCAAATCACATTAAAGGTGTATGATTTAATGATTTTCATCATCTCCTCACACAATAATTCAAGCTCTTTATTTTATTGTCATATTTTTAATTTGTAATCCTTGCTACTATTATCAAATTTGATCTTCCCCACAACTGTTACAGCTTCGGTAATCACCTTGAAGACATTTTGTATCATAAAAGAGCTTCCATACTAATTACATATTTCATTAAACTAGAACTTTCCTCAAATTATATCTCTAGAGCAATTATTTACCTTTGAAACTGTGCCGTATTTTAGATCAAATCTCTGGTGGCCTATTTTTCTTCTTCATATTTGATAAGTAAAATTACATTTTAAAAGGTGATATATAAAATTTGACTTGGCATAATCCTTCAACTTAAAAATACATCATATATGTGCATTAAAAAAGAAAAAGTAGAAGCAATACTTTGAAGTTTGAATTCCAAATTAATTATAAACGAACAAATATATCCCAAAATGCACAATCAAGTTATGAACTACCTTAACATCAACAATGTCATCATAGTAAGGCAACTCTAATTTTGCATCTATCTCGAAAGGGCAGCGGTGTGTCTTATGTGTTTGATGGATTCCTTTCAACATCTCTTCTACTCAATTCACTTGTTTCTCTTGTTGAGCCTCCATAGTTTCATAAGGTTTTAAGCGATAAAAAGTGTAATGTTTACCACAAAAGATAATACCTTATTTTCAAACTATATTTCTTCATCATTCTCTCAAATGTTTTTTTTTTCTCAAATCTCTATAAGTGGTTATGGTGGTCTCTTTGATTGATATATGTTTTTCCATTATTATACAAAAGTAATCTAAAATCTAGGTCATGTCATCGATCATCTCAGTTAAGCTTTGGATGGAAGTGTGGATAAAGCAGGGTAGGCTCTTAAGTAGCCTAATTTTATAAGTTTTTAACTAGACATTTATGATGGCTCTTTCATATGTTGAGCGATCATTGATCTATTTTGTGAGTGGCCTATCATCAGTTGAGTTGGCGTTAGTTCAAGTGTGGGGCATTCTTTGGTTCGGGAGTATTTTTATTTAGTCGGCCCATAATTCAACCAACCAAAATTTGATCTTCTTTGAGTAATCCATTGGAATTCCTCGAGATTCATGTAATCAGATTTTTATTGTACAATATTAGTGTTAAGTTTACTTCTAGTTGTGATTTAGCTTAAAATTTAACTCGTAATTTTAGGTTAGGTTTTATATTAGATTATATTTTCAGTTTAGGTAAGTGTTGGATTTAGTTCAAATTCAATTTTAGTTTAACTTAGGATTAAATCAATTTAAGTTTCACTTTGTTTAAAGTTTCATTAAGCATAGATTTCTATAGGTAATAAATCTATTTTATTATATGTTTCATTCAATTTGAGATTAGACAAATTACATTATTTATTTTTAAATTAAAATTGATTTTAAATGATTTTATATAAGGTTGAATTAAATTAAGCCTTGTATCATTCTTGGTATAATTAAATCAAAATTCAATTTAAATAAATTTTAAGATTTAATTTTATGTTCGATTTAAACTAAGCTAAGCCTGTCAAGACATCTAAGAGTTAATTCAAACAAACACAAATCTGCTAAGCGTCAATCCAACCAAACTTGAGTCAGTAAGACCAAGTCAAAGTTAATGAAACACGACCCTAGCCAACCTGATTAGGTCAGGGGCAAGCCCAAAGAGGATCCTAGCCTTGATAGAATTGACTAAGAGCCAAATGAGAAAGAGCTAATAAAAAATGAGGTCAACATCAAATATATTTCTCAGCTAAAGCAATAGAGGTCTACATTTAAAAGAGAGATGACAACTTGAGGAAGAGAAAGACAGACATTATTTTATGCTCATTAATAGCGCTGTCAAAGAAGCTCTTTGTTTGCAAACAAATCATTTT
>NEWO01000067.1:251715-297516 GCA_003013225.1 Phalaenopsis aphrodite
TTAAAAAAAATTAAAAACTATATTTAGGTGGTATAATTATAAAAATATATATATAATTTTGGGTGTTAGATGTAAACAAATAGAAAGATGGGTCTAAAAAGTTTAAAAGTAAGCTCCATTTTGTTACATGGAGAGCATAGTCGCACATCGAAAAGACTGAAGTGGAGGTGTGAGAAAAGCTCTATAAAATCAAAAGATAAATATTTCTTTCACTATAAAAATATACATGCCCCATTTTAGGCCTTGAAAAATATTTCATTGATAAGCTTCGCATATTTATAACATCTACGAAGTAAATACATATATATAGGCGGATCACTCACAAGTTATTTCCAACATGATCACTCAAAGTCAGCAAATTTATTCGCTTACTCATTAATTTATTAGAGCTAATTTTTCTTAGGTGTGTATAAATTTATATTTGCCATTTTATCTAACTCGCATAAAAAAGAAATAATATAAAAAAATAATACAAAAAATAATACGATCGATCGTATTATTCAACTAAATTTAGTAATGTAAAATTTAATAGCACAATAATACAGATGGCACTTTTCAAAATTTTTAGAAGGTAGCGATGGCTTTTGAGACATTTCGCAATAAAAGCTTCAGACGGCGCAGCATTTCGTCTCCTTTCCCGATAAGCTCAGTGATTGCGGGAGTGGCAACGCCTAGGGCATCGAAATCCGAGCTTCTCCCTTCCTTTCTCTCTCAATTAACTAAACTGCGCTTTTTCTACCTGCTTCCCTACTTCTTCTTCCTCCCTCGCCAAACCCTAACCCAAGATTCCCTTTTTCTCACTCACTCTTCCTCCTGCTCTCCCCTAACTGATAAGGGCGGACCATCAAGACTAAAGCACCTGCTGTTGATTACGGGCAGGTGCCGAGTCCGAATTTGCCACTAAAAGATCTGCTGGATCCGCAGTAAGTGTAGATCTCATCACCCCAGCATCAGACCTTGTTCGCCGGATTATAGGGAAGGAGTTTGGTTTAGGGTTAGATTCTTCCGCTTTGATGCTTCTATTTTTGCATTTTATTAAAAGAGGAGCTCTTCTATTTGTTTTTTTTAATTTTATGTTAATTAATTCTGGTACTAACCTCCAGAAATCGAGCAGCCTCTGAGCACTTCTGTAGTGAGGCATCTGCCTTCTGCCCGCTTGCAGGTGGCAGCACTTGCAGGAAGCGGAGGGTTAAAGTGATTAAACCAAGGGTACTTATTGAAACAGCTAAGCTCTCCTCCTTTCCCTCCTCCTTATCGATGATGTTTGTGATAGAGCTGCAGAAAGTTAAAGCTGCGAGCTGACATCGTCGGCCATGGATGTGGCAGCTTTCAAAAGTCTCTTCTTTTTTTGTTTTTCAACTGCCCCATTCTTCTTCCCTTTTTATCTCCACACCCACTCAGCAAAGGAATAACGCCATCACCATACATCCTCATTTCACCACATCTCCCTCTTTATCTCTCCCTTCTTCCCCTTCATATAGTCACAGGAATAGTAGGGGAGAGGTTTTAAGTGTAACTAAAAAGGAATGAGCTTGGGTTGGAGATGGAGTTGAAACGCCAACCCAGCAAGCGATCCCGTTTCAGCAACGCAGACAAGGGCGACGAAAAAGCGCGCACAATGATCTTATCTCAGCCATCGTCGCGAATATTTAGAGTTTCTCGAGCTTCCGGCGGCAAAGACCGCCATAGCAAGGTGTTCACCTCCAAAGGGCTCCGTGATCGGCGAGTTCGCCTCTCTGTTTCAACCGCAATCGAGTTCTACGACCTTCAAGACCGACTAGGTTTCGACCAGCCCAGCAAGGCCATTGAGTGGCTTATCAAGGCCGCTTCCTCCGCCATTGCTGAACTCCCTTCTCTTGTTTCTTCCTTCCCCGAACTCGCAGGTGGTAGGATGAATGCTGAGACTGGTAAGATGATCGCCGAGGCGGAGCCTGGTTGTAGCAGCACCTCAGAGACAAGCAAGGGTTCAGTACTATCCCTCTCTCGCTCAGAAATACGCATTAAGGCGAGGGAACGAGCTCGCCTTCGTACTGCAAAGGATAAGGAAGAGAAGGAAGAAGATGACGGACATCATCTTGATGCCACTGAACAACATCCTCAGAATATGAATCAGAGCTCCTTCACCCAACTCCTAATTGCAGGTTCATCGAGCGAAAGAACCCAAATTCAGGAAATATTGCGACCATCTTCTGTCACCGCCGACTACTTTGGCCAAGCCGGCTTCTTTGCTCGAACTCAACTACCATCTTCGTTCTGTTCCACTAAAGGTCAAATTTTTGGCAGCTATTCTCCAGTTGGAATGATGCCTTACAATATCGCTGCAGCCACAGGAGATAACTCGGATATGCAACAGTTCTCTTTTATCAACGAGCACATGGATTACAACCTCAACTTTCCCGGTTTCCACAGGGGGACCCTTCAGTCCAATCCGTCACTTCACTCGCCATTTTCTCCCTCTTCTTCTTCCATGGATGTGCAAAACGTGCCTTTCTTCTTCGGTGCAGCGGCTCCATCGACGGAAGCTCATTTTTATTCTATATGCGACAGTCGGCTACAGCTCAGCAAGGAGCCCATCACACCGTTCTGCCTTGATGGTTACAGGCCGCCGGACCTTAAAGGAAAGAGAAAGAGCTGATTTTGAAGACAATCATGGACCTTTCAAATAATTGTTCTCTTTGCTGGTAAGAATAAAAAAGCTTCAATTTTTTTGCATATTTTCATTCTTGCAAATGCACTTTATATGTTCATTAAATCAATTCAGTTTTTATATCATATGACGTTATTTTTTTATTTTAAATTCTGAAAATTTATATATTGAAAGATTATTTAAGATAGCTATATCCTAAATTTAATTATAAAAAAAATATTTCTTTCTCCTTTCTTAAATTATCTAGTACATTTTGCCTTGGGGCTGAGGATTGCGCAGACCATTTTGGCATTTTGTGTTTTTAGCGACAAAGTTTACTTCGTTCTGATCCTCAATCTTAGGTAGGCTTTGTTCTTATCCACATTATTTTCCGCACGAGTTTTGATGATGCCTTCTTTCTTTGTCCGTGACGATATCAACGGTCGTCAAATTTTGAATCTTTCTTGTGTCATTTCAGCCAGTTAACGCACTGTTGGCAGTTTTTCTTTTTTTTTAATATATATAGAGAATATTATTCTCTGCTGCGAGTTTACAGAAAGAGCATTAATTTGCGGCATTTGCTTGAATTCCAAATATTGAAGGTCGTGCAAGTAAAATGTTTCAATCCGAATTCAATATATTGACTTAAATATACATTGTACATTTATTTTCTTATATTAGCATATATAAATAAATAATCAGTTAAAAGAGCCTTGTGATAAAAAAATGTGATGTTAATTCATTATTTTTTATTATATTGCTCGCCTTATATATAATATATCACATTAAAGTACTGAAATCTATTATTCTAACCTTTGTTTAACCATTTAATCTGATACCACACCGTATATCATGTCTGTAGACTTTATATAATATGATTATTATTTTTTAATTATGTTTCCGGGGATTTTGTTTTTTTCTTTATGACTAAATTTGAACGTTATTTAGCAGAAGTCAAAACTCCCCTATGCTATCTATAGAATGAACTTTTTGCACTTTTATATGCTGCTTCTTATTGTTTATTTCCATGATAATATTCTTGCATGCATTATTTCTGTACAGCTCAAAAACTTGGCAGCTTTTAGAACAACTTTTGGCCTTTTGTTCTTCCGAATTTTTGTTTCTAATAATATATTCGGTTTCATCTGTTCTATGCTGTCCCCCATTTTAATAATATATCACTTGCTTATGACTGCAAATTTTTTTTTTCAAGCCCTCGCAAATGTTTTATAGTGCTGCTGATCTTTCTAAGTATGGAGATTATAATGTGACCATCTAATATGGATTATGAAATGTTAGATTTTAAGCAGAAAAATCCTATATTGCGTATGAAGTGGAGATAAACAGAAGACTTGTGTAAAGAGATAAAGAGAAGAAACTGTATTGCAAATGTAGCATAGAAGATAAACTTGAAGAACTGTGTTGCAAATGCAGATAGAATTAGTGACTTAGCTTCAGGCTACTATATACTTTAAAAAAGGAAGAAATTATTAAGAATAATAAAATTAGTTTTACTTAGTGTTGAATGCTGAAAAATAAACTCCTTATGAAAATTGAATATGAAGGATGTGATAGTTAGGCAACTGATAAGTTGAGTGTTGGATGACTGGTTGATGGATGTCAGGCGATTGTCAGAAATAAGGCATAGTTGGTGGCCATGTACAATAGAATTTTTCATTTGTTAGTACAAAATTTTCAATTTTATGTTTTAATTAGGGAGCTTGGAAACTTGGACACTATCCCTTATTCTACTCCTATGGATGTTCCCCCCATTGTTCATGCCACTGAGGAGTCCCCTGTTCCGTTGAGTGCACCATCTCTTCCTCCCACTGTTCGTATCCACACTCAATGCACCTGTCCCAATGCTCATGCTCTAGAGCCTGCTACCTCCATACAAAACCTTGACTCTTCTCTGGGTGACATCCTCAACACAACCCCTCCTCCAAATCAGTTCTCCGAGTAAGGCATGCAATCAGACATGCTCCCTCTATTCTTTGTTGAAATATGTCTTTTTCCTTAGTTTATCGCCGACTTATAGAGCATTTACTACTGCCCCAACGGACTATCAGATCCCAACTACTATTGAGGTTGCTCTTGCTGATCTAACATGGAAAATGACATTAATGAAGGAGATGAATGACTTGGACGGAACCATATGTGGGACATCAATGATCTTCCTTGAGTTAAGAAAATTGTAGAGTGCTGATGAATTTTCAACACCAAGTTCAACTTTGATGGATCCTTTGAATACAATAAAACACAATTACTCTTCAAATGGTACTCGCAAGTCAACGAAGTTAACTATGAGAAAACATTTGCTCCAATGAATAAATTAAACACTATTTTGTTGTCCCTTGCAGTGATTTTGGATTGGTCTTTATTCCAGCTAGATGTCAATAATGCGTTTATGAATGGAGAGCTTACAGAAGAGGTATACATGTTATCCCTCCTGATTTTGACTCTACAGCCTCCAAAGGACAAATGTGCAGGCTGCGAAAGTACTTTTATGGGCTAAAGCAATCCCTAAGGACTTGTTTCAACAATTCACAAAAGGTGGTCGTGGGTTATGGTTTTACTTAAGCACAATCGTATCACACTCTCTTCTTCTGACATTCCTCCAATAACCAGATAACTATTCTTATTGTCTATGTTGATGATATTGTTCTTACAGATAACGTTCTCTCAGCATTGGAGTTCTTGAAATGCATTCTTGCTAAGCCTTTTGAAATTGACTTGAGTCTCTCCAGTACTTCTTAGAAATGAAAGTGACGCGGTCATCTCAAAGCATTTGTCTGTCTCAGGTCAATTATGCGGTTAATCTCTTGACAGAGAACAACATTCTTTTGTGCAAAATAGTGATTGTCCTTATGGATCCCAATGAAAATTATTTGATATTGTCAATGTTATACATGTCAATAAGATTCATTAGCAGCGCCTTGTAGGTAAACTTATTTATTTTGCTTATACTCACCTCGAGATATGCCATGCATTTGGAATAGTGAGTAAATTCATGCATGACCCCTATTAGCACCATCTCCAAGCTGTACACTGGATTCTTCACTATTTTCAGGTTAGTTTTTCTCTCATCACACCTCTCGGTCTATTAATGTTTATATTGAAGCAAATTGAGCCAAGTCGGATCATGATCGACGTTTCATCTCAGGGTATTGTTCATTTATATGGAAAAATATTGTCATGTGGAAAAACAAAAAAGGTCTGTGGTTGCTTCGAGCAATGCTGAAGGTAATTGCGTTCCATGCAATTGAGGATTTGTGAAGATCTCTTGTTGCGCATCATGCTCTGCGAACTTTATATGTCAATATTTGTCCCACTACAACTATTCTATGATAATAAAACCGTTATCAGCTTTGCTTATAATTCAGTTCAGCATGATCATACCAAACATGTGGAGATTGACAAACACAAGGAAAAAATTAACGAAACAGAGACTGTTGTTTTCTGTAAGAAAACTAACTGTAGAATAGAGGAACCTAGGGAGTACGTGTACAGACACCGAGGAGCGCAAGCTGATAAGTATTGCAGTTTAATTTATTTTATATTTGAATGTAAATGTTTAAATATGAACAATCTATTGAAAATATAGTTTATAACTAGAATGACTCTTTTGTACTTTGATTTTTTTTTTTTTTGTGACAAAACTTTAAACTATATAGGGTTCATCCGTCCTACCGCAGTTCCTGTATAGGTAATTCAATGCTCACCGGGCCGAGATGTGACAGTATATGCAATGCATAAGAGTGGTGTGATTTGTATTTAAAATATAGGTTTAGGTGTTGATATGTGATACATAAGAATTGTGTGGTTTGTATGTAAATATTGAAGTTTAGTTGTTAGACACATAATACATAAGAACTGTGTGATGTTATGAAAAAAACGAAGTTTTGGTGTTAGATATGTAATGTATAAGAAATGAGGGGCATGCATGAAAATTTGAAGCTTAGGTGTTGGATATATAATACATATGAATTATGTTGACTTTATGTACAACAACAACAGCAAAAACAAAACCTTTATCCCACTATGTGGGGTCGGTCACATGAATCCTTTTTTCCCATTGCGTCCTATTTAGTGTCATATTTTCATTTAATTCTAATAAATTAAGATCAATTTTTATACAATATGCCAAATTCATCCTAGGTCTACCTCTGCCTTTCTTGACATAAGTCAAATCTAAAGCATCTACTCTTCTAATCGGATCATCAGATTGTCGACCTTTAATGTGACCAAACCATCTAAGACGACTCTCTCTAAATTTGTCCGTCATTGGAGCTACACCAACCCTATCACTGATATATTCATTTCACATGTTAACTTTATGTAAAAAAAAAATATTTAGGGTTTACATATGTAATATATAAGAATGGTGTGGTTTCTATTTAAAATATATGTTTATGTGTTAGATATGTTATAGATAAGAATTGTGTGGTTTCTATGAAAAAATTGAAAATTGGGTATAAGAAACGTAGCACATAAGAAATGAGTGGGATGTATGTAAAAGTTGAAGTTTAGGTGTTAGATATATAATACACATGAATTATGCTTTATTTATATACAAATCATTATTAAAGTTTAGGGTATAGATGTGTAATACATATGAATTGTTTGATTAGAATGTAAAGTTCAAGTTTAGGTGTTTGATATGTAATACACAAGAATTATGTGGTTTGTATGTAAATTTTGAAATTTGGGTGTACAAAAATGCATGTAATACATAAGAACTGAGTGGAAGGAATCTAAAAATCGAAATTTATGTGTTAGATTTTTAATACATAAAAAATGTGTGGTTTTTATGTAAAAAACCTGAAGTTTACATAAGAAATGAATAGAATGTATGTTTGGGTGGTTTGTATGTAAAATTGAAGTTTAGGTATTATATGCATAACACCTATGTAATACATAAGAATTGTGTGATTTGTATGTAAAAAGTTGAAGTTTTGTGTGTTAGATATGTAATACATAAGAGTTGTGGTTTATATGTAAAAATTGAAGTTTAGGTGTTAGATGTGTAGTACATAAAATGTGTGTGTCTGTATGTTAAATTTGAATTTTAGGTATTACGTATGTAATGCATAAGAATTGTGTGTGGTTTGTATGTAAACATTGAAGTTTGGGTGTTAGATATCTTCAACAAATATTTTTTTTGAGAGCTTCTTCCTCTTGATTATCATCTCTTGTAGCAATTATACCCCAATATGTACAACAAAATTTGATATTTTACCATCAAGAGAGTGCTTTAGGAAGAAAATATGATATTTTTTACTCTATTTCTATCCAGCTCCTTTCATAGCCATTATAAATCGACCAAATCAAGTTTTTTGTGAATGTGTTAGTCCATACAGTGCATTTTTTCAATCCGCATACTTAATTCTTTTTGAATAAACTATCAAATTCTAATGGTGGATCCTTATAGACATCTTATTCGATGTACCGATATAAGAAAGTATTTCTTACATCACTATTAGGGATATTAAAATACAAATAATATTCATTTTTACAACAACAGCAAATATTTCTTAATAGTCCTTTTGCCATCAATTTTATTTTATATCCTTTTAAGCTTTCATCTGCTTTACATTTGACTAAGAAATTTTATTTGGAACTCCGTGTATAATTTTTTTCTAAGACATTCTTCTCTTTTCTCATAGCTTCCTTTTAACTTCTATTTTTTAAATGCCTCAAACAAAGTTTATGGAATGAAAATAAAATTGATGTTGATGTTTGTTAAAAAGCTTGATAAGAAGGAGAAAAATTATGAAATGATCGATATTGAGAGATACAATATGCATGAGTGGTAGTAGGTTGAGTAATGTTATTTGAAAATAGTTGTGAATCTAGGACTTGTTGGAGATCTTGACTGGACTTATTTCTCGTATTGAATTAAAGTGTTGTAGTCGATACAATGCTTGTATTTGTAGGATTTCAAATTAGAAATATCAAGATGAAAAATATCATTAAAATTATCATAATTTTGAGAATCCTCCCCTTTAATATTAGTTTGACTAAAGAAATTATAGGTTTCATCAAAAGTGACATTCATTGAAGTGAGGAACATTTTTATGGGTGGATGATAGCACTTGTACTTTTTTATGTGGTAAAATATCTAATGAATACTTGACAGGTTTTTCATCCGTTTTTTATTATTATTTATGCATATGAACTTAAGTAATGCTTCCAAATATTTTAAGAGGGATCTTTGAAAAGTCGCTTATAAGAAATAAGTTTATCAAATAATTTAATAAACTTTTGAAATCAATTACTCTTAAGGATATTTATTACTTAAATAACCAGTTCTTAGAACATCTTCACAATACGATTTTGATATTTGATTGCGAAGGAGTAGTATCATGATCACCTCTAAAAGATGATTTTTCTTACTATCACTCTAATTTTTCGGGGTGTCAATTAATAACATCTCTTTAAGAGAATGACTTTAATGCATGATTAAAATTATCACAAGTATTATCAATCCAAAATAATTTAATATTCGAGTCAGTTAATTTTTTATCGTGACAATAAATATAAGGAGTATAATGCTAATATTGAATTTTTTATTTAATTACATATACATGTATCAATTGAGTGATGTCATAAATAAACATGACAAAATCAATGGTTTCAGAGATATTGGATATTTTAAAGGGTTCTCAGATATCAGAATGAATCAATATAAAAGAACTAGACGATTTAGAGTTAATTTCATGAAAGAAAATAAGATAATGTTTAACGATTTTACAAGTTTTAAAATTAAATTATTTAATATTTGTTTTTATGACAAAATTAAACATGTAATGAAGATTATTAAAAGAATAATGTCCTGATATATAATGATGTGTCCAGATGATGTCAATGTTGTGAGAGTTGAATGAGTGTGATAGTTGATCACAATCTTTAAGAAGTTATAACTCGTCTTTTTCTCTAAATTGCATAATCATCTTCTCTGTAAGGAGACTCTAAAATCCACAGTGATTAGGAAAAAATGTGACTTTGTAGTTGTGATCTTAGATAAATTTGTAGATGGATAAACATTTAATTATAATACTTGAGATATTTATTTTTTTATCATGACAGTAAATAAGGACTATAGTGCTAACATTGGATTTTGGTTTGATTAAATATACCCATGTCATTTGAGTGCATTAATGATTTTAGAGATATTAAAGATTTTAGAGGTTGCCCATTTATCAAAAGAAATTAATACAAAAGAACTTGACGATCTAAAGTTACTTTTAGGAAAGAAAATGTGATGATAGTTAGTAAATTTCACAAGTTTTACAATCAAAATATTCAATATTTATATTTATGATCGAAAAGAGAAGGAAACATGCACTGATGATTTGAAAAAAATGATATCCTAATATATGATGGTGTGTCTAGATAATGTCAATGGTATGAGTGGTGTACGAGTATGATAATAATCCCGTTCCAAAAGAATTTATAACCCATCTGTCTTCAATAGTAAGATCATGAAAATCATAATAATTAGTAAAAAAAGATAACATTACAGTTGTGGTCTTTAATAAATTTATGGATAGATAAAATGTTAATTGCAAGATGTGAGACATATAATACGTTACTAAGAGTTAATTTGAGAGAAATTAAGATGGCTCACTATCCTATAATGGTTGTTAAATATTCATCTACAGTTTTTATTTTTTTATCATTAGGACATGGTTTGTAAGTTTGAAATATATTGTCAAGATTTAGAATGTGGTCAACGACCCTTAAATCTAAGATCCAAAAAGGGAAAAAAAAAAACATTAAGAGGCATTAAGAGCATAAGAATTTAAAATATCATTTTGAGCAAGAGAGCAAGAATATTTCTTAATTTCTCAATTTCTTCTCAATTTCTTCTCAATTGAGTTCTTTCGGTTCCACTTGATAGACCTACAATTTTTATTTTTTCCTTTACTTCGTACGCAGTCATGGGATTTTCTATGAAGTTTCCAACAATTTTTACTTCGGTGCGTTGTTTTTTTAACAGTGGTTGCACCATAAATTCCCTTTGAAAGAAGATTTTTTCTTTTCTTTGGAGGGAGTCATGTAATAGAAAGCCTCTTATTTTAGGTTTCAGAATTTATCATGGCGGATATTTATAGGATCTGACCATTGATGATAACCCTCATTTTTCCGTCTTCGACTCGTAAGAGTGAGAATACTTTATTCAAAGAATGGAGATTGTTTTTGCTTAAGATTTAGATTTGAACTTAGTCAAATTCATTATCACAAATTCAAAAATATTTTCTTTGCATAAAATTTTTAAAGATCACCACATTCTCATAGTGGAATATCTTGAGATATTTATTGTAGTCTGAATCTAACCAATAAACCTTCATAATATTAAAGTATTCAATGACATAAAGATTACATTATTTGGTGGCGGTAATTTCATAAATAAATGTAGCATTTTTTACCTTTAAGTATGTTTGTTTAACTACATATTGAATATAAAAAGCCAACTGATCTTTATTAGTATGGTGTTTCAAAATAATGTCATGATTATGAAATCGTTTTCTTCCAAAACTAGGAACTCCAATGGTAGATCCACAAGGTGTTGGATTTTTCTTTTTCCCTTTAGAAATGTATTTATGATTTGAGACTATTTAAGATAAATTTTCTTATCATTTGGTTTAATTTTCACTATTAATCATGATCGACTACTTTGGAAGGAAGTCAAAGAATCTAGATATAATAAATAAAAGGATAATTCAACAAACGTGATAAGTTTGAAAGTGAGAATCATAACTTTAGAAATAAGAATAATGACAAGAAAGACACAAACACACATCTCCAAGAGTCTTATAAAATAGGAATAAATCAAAAAGGATGAGAAAATAATTAGGGTCTAGCGATCTTAGAGAAACACATGAATTACAATGTAAGGTTCATGGAGAAACAAATGTAATGGTACAGAGTCTCGATAAGTGTGTGCCAAGTTCTATGCTATGATTGGAATAGCAAAATTTTCATAATGTTTATAAGTCTGGCAAGGATAAGATATACATCCTGTTTATCTTCCTTCTTCAAAGATAAGTTATTTTCTCATATTTCTTCTCTGAAGAAAATTATTGGTTTCCCTTTATTAATGCAGGCAGAGATGCAACAAGTATCAAGAATGTTTGCATGGATCACTAGAGGAAATCATTGTACCACCACATTATCTTATAGGAGATCCATCAAAGAAAGCAACTTTTCAGTTGTTTGAGTTAGGCTTTTCATAGACCATCCCTAGTAGGACTCTAAGTGGGCAGTCTCATCAAAGAGGCACCTTATGTGAAGGGTTTCCTCTAATAGAGTCATATAATGAAAACATATAAAGAGTAAAATATATGTGAGTTGACATTGAGTCCTCATCCATTGTACAAACATAAATAAAATTTACTATAGTGTTGCAAAAAATCAAGCGTTCAACAAACTATCTGTGTTCTACTCAATAAGAGAACATTTATGTTTATTTAACTAACTTATCGAGCAAGTTTGGATTTTTTTAATAAATATTCTATTTTCAAATAAATTTTCTTAAATAGCTTTTGCTCAATTTATTTATATTCATTAACATTATTGTTTAAAACTTGTGAATAAGCTCATCAGAAAGCCAGATTATGGCTTGATAAAACTCTATTAATACTCAATATAAAATTCTATTTGATTTAAAACTCTATTAAGTCCTTTTAATAATTGCTTGACTGTCATCTTTTATTTGGGTATTTAGTCTCACATTGTTACGATGTTTTAAAGCAATATCATTTATAAATTACAAACGACTAAGTTGAATTGTTGAGATTGTAATCCGCGTGCCATTGCAATCAGCTATTCAAAACCAAATTTAAAAAAAGAAAAAAAAATTGAAAACTTGAATCTTGTTAAATTATTATTTTTTAAGCTCAATAAAATGGACTTATTAAGGCTCTACTCTATAGACTCAAATTGATAAGGTTCATTATTTTTTCAAACAAGCTAATTGTTTAAATTGATCACAAAATCAATCAAGTTAGAGTTAAACTTGAACAAATGTGAATTTAAAAAAGTTAATTTAAATAGTATCACAAAAAAACATGAATTGAATTCCATCCTAGCCTAAACATAATTTTGGTACATGAGCTCATGCTCGAATCCCCTTCAACTTGGTTTGTTTATAGCCTTAATTTACTGTTAATAGCATATTGCTTACAAATATGGTACAATCCGACTAGGTTAATCAATTAGAAGGAGGTTCGCTCAAATAAAGAGAAGGGAATATGGGGGTTGCATTCTTTCCCGCTCCATTCCCTCCTTTCATCTTTTTCATTCTGCGTATTTTTGTTGTTACTTCTTCACCTTTGTTGCATGTCTTACTCGTTATGTCATTTATCTATCATTCTTCACTTGGCTAGGGAAGGAGCAATATTTATAAGCACTAAGGGAGTTGGAGCCTTACTGACATGGTGTTAGTTAGAGTAAAAGGTGCTCGTCTTTGTTAATGGAGTAAAAATTGATTTGTAATAGCTAGAAATTTTAGAGGGTGCTATCCATGTTGCAGTTTAAGAGGGAATCATAATTGGCAATGTTAATTACTAGTTGGATGAGCATCATGGCAATGGCTATTTTGATGTGGCATTCAACATGGTTGTAGAGAAGATAAGAGATATGATGTGCCATTACTCTCCTAAAAGACATGCTTCATCTTTAGAGTGTTGCAGAGGAAATAGATTGATCTCATTGTGTTTTAGTTAACCAATACAAATGGAGAGTTGTACCATTAAAGAAGGTGATCAACGAAGAAGAATGGCAATAAGAAAGGGTACATCAGGAATAATATCTACAGCAGAAGTAACACAATAGGGAACATGATTAGCAACAGATTGTGGATAAGTAAATACTTCAGAATATCAAAGTTGTAATTAACAAATTGAAACAACTCCATTTCAACTTAATCCAAATTAGATTTACCCCAGCTTAATTTCAAAGAAACCTATGGCATAGGTTGACTCAATCAGCTCAGCTGGTTTTCTTTTAAGAAAATTTGATACAATTATTTTTAGAAAAGAAATGAGTGATAATCCTAGAGCATAAGCTATAACTCATCATATAAATTTGGCTATAATGGTTTGCAATTATGGCAATCTCACTGTTATTGTTTTCAAATAAAAAAATAACTATATAAACATGAGCGGGATACTTCTAAAAATAGAAAAAAAATTCGTCAACTTTCCAAAAACTGAGAAGAAATGTAAGGAATAGGCTGAAGATCCTTATGTTTCATTTAGACTAATTTAATTCTTTGAGAACATTCTTAAGAACTTTTTATTTTAAATACAACTTCTAAATTGAACTAATAAATTCATGCATTTACATAGAATTAATTAAAATAAAATTAATAAGTTTGTGGTGTGATGCTTTTAAATTTAATTGGTATTATTATAAGTAAAAATATTTAGACATTATTACATAAATATGAATGATTTGAACATCAAACATAAAATTGGTTTAGGCAGAGAGGGAGGGAGTATAGTAATATTAACACATTTTGCTGTATAATCCGTTAAGAAAACATTGATTTTTTGTCGTAAATCTTTGTTACATTAGGATTACTACCAAAAAATTTTCCTCCGTTAAATCCTTGGTTGAAAATGTTCCTTGACGATAGAAGATTTTATCATAAATTTTTTCTGGCAGATATTCCAACATAATAGTGACAACGAAAAAATGCATGACAAATTTTACCAGTAGCTTTATATTTCATAAAAAATTATCCATAAAAAGCCCAGCGAAACTATCTGGACTTTTTCCATCAGAATTATGGTGACTGATTTTTCAGCAGATATGTCCATCAGAAGGTCAGTAGGAAAAAAATAGAGTGAATATCCACTGCAAGAAGTTGTATCGTATGTAGCGATGAAAAATCCATCAGAAATCTGCCAGAAACCCGTAGTTGAAAGAAAAAAATATAAATAGCATTGTACATTACTGCTTTTACACATGAAATAAACACACAAACAAAAAGCTATTTTATGCAAGTCTTAGAATGAATCATCAGCATCAAATGACCACAGCCATACCAAGAAAAATTGTAGCATATAGATACCAATGTAGAAAAAGAAACATTTGACAAAAGTACATTGCATGTAAATATTTCACAATTTACAACACTGTAAATAATTGTTCAGTGAACACAAGAGATCATCTAAAAAGAAGATCTTCCTCAATCTCCTCTTCATGCTTAACCTCTTCCTTTGACTCCTTTGCCATTGGTTGTTTTCCTTTAGGTCTATCACGACGCATCCGCTCCATCCTTGTTTTCATAGTAGTGAATCGAGCTTCCATCTGAGCAGTCACTTAAGTTTGAATGTTTTGAGCAAAGGTTGTCACAATATCTAATAACTCAATCTTCAATTGAAGTCATGCTCTATCTAAAGAAAGAGAGCCTGAGCTGTATATTATTTCTTTCTTTTTTCTTCCCACGAATTCTCTCCAAATTTCAAACTCAAACTGCTTATATTAGCCACTTGAACTCCCTCATATGTCTCTCATATGTCGTACTTTGGCTCTGCACTTCGTTCAATATCATGTACTCATGCTGCTAGAAATTATAATGTGATCAAAACAAAATACTTTTACAAATGGATTATAATTTGAGAACAAATATTTTGATTATATAAGCTCTTCATGATTTGGCTTCAACCCACTATTGATCCACCTAGTGCTGATGCATTCTATTCTGCTATGCAACTCAGTTGGCATGGGTTCTCTTTTAAGTATTTTTTCTGACATAATTAAATGCCATTACTTATTTCTTGTAAAATTTATTAATGTATGTTGCCTACAATTTGCTAGTTTTCTTTCATGTTCAGTATGTGAAACTAAGCCTCTAGTGTGTAAAGATTTACCTGTGCCCTCACAAACTGATGACCTATTTTTTCTAACCTACTTATCGAAACCAATTAATACAAGTATCATTTCTAGGCAAATTTGACATTTCAGGCACATTTGTATAGTTTGTTTTGTGATTGAAGGTCATTTGATTGACTTCTATGACGGTCGAGATGATTTAAGTGTAAATCATTCGTGTTGCACCAATGGCATATTGATTTCACTGTACTTGCTTCATTCAATCAGAGAAGATCCCTCCTTAAAAATAATTTTGATGCTTCGAATGCATCGGTGCAATCTGACATATGATTGGGCATCATTTAAATTATTCATTGTCGATCGAGTCACCTTGACCTTAATTTTTGTGACGTTGTGTTCGAGCCCTATTGTTTTCATCATGCTTGCTCATTTTAATAATGAAATATCACTCGTTAGGGGATTTTGATTTTTCGAGCACTCTCACGTGTTCCTTACTACGATCAGAGCTCGTTTGAAGAATTTTGTCATAGGTCGAGGCAATTTGAATTCAATTCATGCAACATCGCTTCCCATCTCGTTATTTTTATTGTGCTAACACTTTTTTAGTATAGGAGGTCCGTCTTCAGGTAATCTCGATGCTTTGAATGAAATGACAGAGTTCGTTTTGCAAACATATATTATTTTAGGTGAATTTGAGCATGTGATTGAAACTCTTTAGCCTCAATTTGCATGATTTTGCATTCCTTCATTCGTTGTTGCCACATCCGATTGACTCATCTTGTAGAGTAGAAGTGATGGTTAACAAAGCTGAGATGTCTGGTTGCAACCTAACAAAAATTCATAATCTTTCATTATAGATCTCCAACAAAATCTCAAAAATGTTACAACAATAGGAAGAAACATAGAAATAGCAGTACTTTAGGTCAACTACAAAATCAGTTAACTAAATAAAGGTAAATTAACTAAATTAAGGAATTAGTAAGCTGTGTCAATAGATAAATGAAAATGATGAACTGACTTTGTTATTTAATATATATAGTGGAAAACTTATATATTAATTTAGAGTCACTTATCATTTTACAATGTATGATGATTATATCGTTATGCAATGAATGCCATGTTAATGAATTATGGTTAGTCCTACCATTCCAAAAGAGGTTTAATGAGGCATACCTGAATATCCATAAATGCAATTAATTTCAAGACGTTTGAACTAGTCAAAATTGAGCTCGTGGAGATGCAAGTGTCTCATTGTTGGTCATGCCCCAAGTCAATCCAAATAGCATGATTTGGATATAAGAAAACTTCTTTTTAGTTACTTAATTTGACCCAACTCTTAAATGGATCGATCCGTGCTTATTATTTTTAACCCAATATAATTTATTTTTTTCAACTAATTGTGCCCTAAAACATCAAACATTACTAAAGCTTATTCCGAGTTTACAAATATATTTTCAAATAGATTGAACCCCTACTACCCCAAATTTTTTAGAACTAACGGATGAATAGTTCTAAAAAATTTTCGCAAATTTTAAATCTATGAAACTTATGGCTTAAATGAATTTCAAATAATTATAATGAAAGCTAAAGGAAGAGTTTTACATTCAATTTCAAAAAAAAAAAAAAAAAAAAAAAACAAACAAACAAACTTAAGTATTTTTTAACAAAAAAATGGAGGCATTAAGGTGGAGGTTGGGTCATCGACCAAGTGAGAGAAAACATGTGAATGAAAAGAAATAAAGATTTCAGTCATCGGGTTCTATATATAACAAAAACAGGTCAAAAAATTTTTCAGATTGAATATCCATCGAATACAAGTAAAATATGAACTGGTTTTTTGGAGGGAATCAAATCTTTGGGCTTCAATTAATCATAAATCAAAACCATATTGTGAAATAGGATCACACCAATATGAGAAGTCCGAAATAAAATTTTGAATAGAAGCACAATAAAGTAATACCAGAAAAGCACACCAAATTTTACATGAAAAAAATAGAGAACGGAAAAAAAAAACAATGAAGCCACATCACACTAAAGATTCACTACAGAAGAAACTTATAGATTACACCACTCAGTTCAACTCTCCACAAGCACAAAAACTTACAAAACTTCACTCTAAACCTTCCTCTTGATCTCACAAAAGAAAGCCCTCACTTTGAAATCACCCTCCCATCAATCCCTCTTCACGAAGAAGTCCCTATTGAGAAACACGTCACGGGAGAGTTACCATCATCGCTCTGAATAGAGGGATTTGGACCGAACAGTAGTTAATTGCTCGTAGTGTGGTCATACTGTTAAGCAGTATATTTATTTTGTGAGATCGAAAAGAACTTAAAGGATCTATCCAATCGACGTAGCTACAAGTGGTTGTGTTGTAGTCACGTTGTCCAACATAGCTATGCCATGTCAAGCACAGGAGGGCTTTCATCTTCTCCTTCGGGTGTTGCAAGCTCCATCTCCTAAAAATCTCTCCCAATTGGAGATTGATATCACCTGACGTATGTTCACCAATTCTACATCATCATCTGTACCATCTTCATAGTTTTGTATCGCAGTGTGGCTTAACCCAACTTTCAACCATCATGGACTCTAACTGAAGCCATGGATAGGTGTAGTTTTTCAATAGTCACCACCTTGATAACATATCTGCAGAATTCTGAGATGTATCTTTTCCAAGAATAACTGCTCATACCTCAGTTGATTGTATTTTGTCTTGACATGAAAAAAAAATGTTCTTAGCAATGAGTTGTACAAATAATGTCACTATGAAGGTTTTTAATCCCCTACTCCTTTCCTAATTCATCAATAAAATACTGCAATCAAATCATCTCCTTGCTAGACTTAGTGATAGCAATGCATGTGGTTTTTGTAGTTTAAAATGTAACAATCTTCTAGAGCCTAGAAACTAAACTTACCGTTGTGTTCCTTTAAGTGAGGATATACCTTATTGTCCTCCCATCATCTAAATCTCCTATCAAATTTGAATTTATAAATCTCTGTAGACTGATTCCTACACTTTTATAGCAAAGTTTCATGTTGAGTGTCCTCAAATACCTAAGAATTCACTTTACCGCCTCCTAATGATGATTTCATAGATTGCCCATGTATTTGTTGACCACTCTCGTTGCATATATTATATCTGATTTTGTACAAATCATAACATATGTCAAACTTCCATTTGTTGAAGCATACAAAGTTCCCCTCATCTATGCTTGTTCAGCTTCAGACTTGGACGATAATTCCTTAAATAGCTTGAAGTGACTACCTAAGGGATTCAAACTATTTTTGCCTCAGTCATGTTGAACCTCTGTGGGATCTTCTCAATATAATATGTCTGAGAAAATTTCAATATACCTGCACTCATGTCCTTGCCAATTCTCATTCAAGAATCTTTCTAGTTGTACCTAAATCCTTCAGGTCGAACTCGCTTGATAATTACTCATTTAAGTCCCTAATTTTCTCAATATTTACCCCTGCAATTAGCATGACATCCACATACAAAAGAAGTAAGATATAACAATTATAAAAAAATTTTATGAAGCAACAACGGTTTGTCTGGCACTTTATATGCCCATTATCTGGCATGAACATGACAAACTTTATTTACCACTGTCTCGGGTCTGCTTCAAGCCATAAGAGCTCTTCTTCAACCTGTAGACTTAATTTTCTTTCCCCAGAACCTCATAACCATGTGGTTGCATCATGTATAATTCCTCCTTTAGATCTCCATGTAAGAATGTTGTTTTTACATTCATACTCTGCTAGGAAGCTCAATACAAATCTCATAGTTTTCATATTCACAATAGGAGAAAAAATATCAGTGCAGTTTACTCTTCCTTATGTTGGAACCCTTTCACAACAAGCCTTGTCTCGTAGCGTCTACTACCATTCGACTCCACTTTTAGTCTATAGACTCACTTGTTGTGTAGTGTTCATTAGTCATATAATAATATCGTTAAATATCAAGTCCAATTTGACTCCAAGCACTACATTTCATCATCCATGACAAGCTCTCACGTATTTGATTCTTCAACTTTAGTGACCTCCTAATAACGCTCTAGTTCACCGCTATCTGTTAGTAACAAATAGTACAAAAAAGAAGAATATCTCTGTGTTAGTCGAGTAGCTCTGCTAGACCTTCTGACTTTAGTAGCAGGTGACTTGGGAACTTCCTGTGTTTCATCTGATTGGGCACCTCTTCTTTCTCCTCCCTTCTAATCACCACTATCTTCTATCTCAATATCTTTGGACTCTTCATAATTGATTGGCAGACAATCCTGAGTTTGATCATGTCCTTGTGCATCTTTATTTTATTGAAAGTGATATCCATGCTCGTGATGAACTTTTAATTCTGATAATCCCAAAATTTATACCCAAATTTATCTAAGTCAAACCCAATGAAAGTACACTTGACAATTTCGAGTCAAGTTTACTCTTGGACTCCTAAATTAACATGTACATGTGCAAAACAATTAAATACTTGTATTAGTATAGATTTACCTCTTTATCACTACATGTTTTTTTATGTAAATCTTCCTTCAAAGATTATGATGGATCATGGTTGATTAGATATGTTGTAGTGTTCACAGTTTTTGCTTAGAACTGCCTTAATAAGCCTGCATGCAATCTCATACTTCTGGCACACTCTGTGATGGTTTTCTTCATAGGCTCAACTACATTTTGTTGTGGAGTTATTGGATCAGTAAAATCATAATTGATCTCCCTGAAGCACAGTAATTCCTAAAGCTCTGATCATGATACTCGCCTGCATTATCGAATCTGAGACACTTCAACTTCAAGTTTGTCTTATTTTCTATCATAATATTCCATTTCTTAAACACTTCAAATATGTCAGATTTTTACTTTAAGTAAACACAAACTTTTCGGGGGGAACCGCAAAGAAAGGGAAAAAAAAAGGAAAAACCCCAAAAAAATCAAATGGAAAAAGAACCCATACATTAGTATGCACTAATTCTATTTTCTTTGACTTAACTATTGACCTCATTTTTGGTGAGGTCTCTTACTCTTCTTAGAGCCTAGGATCTAGCCTTAGGGTTTCCTACCGACTCTCTTAAAAGACTAGCATGAAACCCGCACCAACTAGAAATTCAAGCCACTTCTTGACTATCACAGTTTCATGTCACCGGTTCTAAATCCTCAACGCTTAGTTGACTCGATTAAAAACAACCCAACAAAACTCGAATCGAGTACCCATAGGATCTAAAGTCTTAGGAAGTCCTTCGTGTCGTCCGCGCGCACTCACGATATGCGAATACCACCATTCACACGTCAACACACACAATTATCGTAATTCACGTCGTCTGCACCTATAGAAGGCTTTGCGATTGATCAAACTCGAATCAATTGATGGAACGATCAATCGCGAGCGATTATTTTAAAGAAATTTGAGTTTGACGCGTTTTCGACCCAATTATCGACGAAGTTGTTCGCGCAACCCCGGATGACAAAACGGACCGCACCAGCGCGTTTGAAACGTCGAATTTAGCTAGGGGAGACAATCATCCTTGATATGATCGGGGCAAGGTTGAATCATGCGCCAATCGGAGAAATTTGCATGTCTTATATTATATAATTAATATTTATGTTAATATATAAATATATAGGATACGGAGGGGCTTTGGGTTTTAATCTTCACTAAATCCCTAATTCGCCTCCTCCGCCTTAAGTCTGAGCCATAGCACCGAGCCCTTCTCGATTCTTCTCCTTTTTTCGATGACCCAGTTGACCAAAGTCCCACATGTGTTTCTCTGTTTCCTGTTATTTCCCCCTTTTCAAAATGCATGCTGAGAGAAAATTTTACTGATGGGCGCTTATTTCTGTTTCCCTCTTCCTATTACTCTCCTATTCAAACTTCATGTTAGATGACATTGGCATGTTTAATTTTCTTATTAAAAGCTTTCAAAAAAAAAGAAGAGAAAGAAAAAGAGGTACCTTTAGTTGTCTTTCTTGTTTGAAACACACATTAGATGGAGAATTAGTCTTTTAAAGCTTTTGGGGCTTGTTTTGATGGCTCGGTTTTATTTCCTAACTGCCCCTTTTTCTTCGAAGCATGTGTTGCATGAAAAATTTAGTTTTTAAAGCCCCTGTAATTCGTTTTGGTGGCTCGGTTTTGCTTCTTATGCTACTGCTCTTGTTCGAATGCATGTTGGAATCTGTTTTGTGTTTTGAGCAGTTGGTTTTGGGGCTTGGCCTTATCCCTATTGCTGCCCCTCTATTTGAATCATATGCTGGATGAAATGTCGCCTTTTTGGAGCTTTTGAAAAGGTTTGTTTTAGGGGATTTTGCTTTGTTCTTTGCTGCCCCCTCCTGGTCGAGATACCTGCAGTTGGCGATGTTTGATTATCAAGCTCTTAGAAGCCTTATTTTGGGTCCCTGTGTTGCTTCTCCTGATCATGAGCCTTCCTGTTCCCTGCCCGTGAGCCTGTTAGGGGTTGGCTTGGGTTTGGTCGAGACACCTGTTGTCCCTGTCCGTGGGCCTGTTAGGGGTTGGCTTGGTTTGGTTTGCTCCCTAGCTGCCCTTGCCCGCGAGCTCGTTGGTGGTGACTGCCTTCATCCCTTAGCTGTGGTCACCTGATTTGGTTATTTGTTTCTTGATGCCCCTACCCGAGAGCATTCAAGATGGTTCCTTTTTGTGTCAGTTGGGTAGCCTTTTTTGTTAGCCCTACCTGAAAGCACCTATTTGAGGGTCTTTGTGTTGGGTTGGTTCCCCGAGCGCTGATTTGTTTGTTCGTCGTGTTGTTCCTAGCTGTGGGCACCTATTTGGGTTCCTTTGTGTTGCGTTGGACTCATACCGCATGGAATCTTTAATTTGGAGTGGAATTGGAATGCTTTAATCCTTATGCTTGGAAGAATTCAAATGCCCCTTTTCGATGAATGATTTGTTAAATGTTTGGAGATGTTTCAAGGCTCATGGAAGCTTTACTTGTGTTTCTCTGTCTCCTGTTATTTCCCCCTGTTCGAAATGCATGCTGAGAGAAAATGTTGGGGGCCCTGTTCGAAATGCATGCTGAGAGAAAATGTTGGGGGCTTATTTTTGTATCCTTACTTCCTGTTACTCTCCTATTCAAACTACATGTTGGATGACATTAGCATTTTTAATTTTCTTATTACAAGCCTTCAAAAAAAAAAAGAACAGAGAAAGAAAAAGAGGTACCTTTGGTTGTCTTTCTTATTCGAAACACACGTTGGATGGAGAATCAGTTTTTTAAAGTTTTTAGGGCTTGTTTTGATAGCTCGGTTTTATTTCCTAGCTGCCCCCTTTTCTTCGAAGCATGTGTTGCATGAAAAATTTAGTTTTTAAAGCCCCTGTAATTTGTTTTGGTGGCTCGGTTTTGCTCCTTATGCTGCTTCTCCTGTTCGAATACGTACTGTAATATGTTTTGTGTTTTGAGCAGTTGTTTTTGGGCTTGGTATTATTCTCTGGTTCTGCCCCTCTATTTGAATTATATGTTGGATGAAATGTCGTCTTTTTGGAGCTTTTGAAAAGGTTTGTTTTAGGGGATTTTACTTTGTTCTTTGCTGCTCCCCCCTGGTTGAGACTCCTGCAATTGGTGATTTTGATTATCAAGCTTTTGGAATCCTTGTTTTGGGTCCCTATGTTGTTCCTCCTGGCCGTGAGTCTTCCTGTTTGTGGTTCTTTTTGTATTGGGGTTGGTGGCCTCCCCTTTGCTGCTCCTACCCGAGAGCATCTGCTTGTGGTTTGTCTTTTTGTGTTGGGGTTGGTGGCTTCCCCTCATTTCTCCTGGTCGTAAGCCCTTGTCGATGGATTTTTGTGTTGGGGACTTTGGCTTTCCTGCTGTCTTTGTCTGTGAGTATGTTGGATGTCGGCTTGGGTGTTAGTTGGTGGCTCCCCTTTATTTGTCGTCCCTACCTGTGAATCTGTTGGGTGTACCGCCTGGGCCTGATTTGCCCTCTTTGTTGTCCCTACCTGTGAGCTTGTTGGGTGTTTGTTTGGGGCTCAGTTGTCCCTCTGTGATGTCCCTGCCCGTGAGTCTGTTAGGGTTGGCTTGAGTTTGGTCTGCTCCCTGGCTGCCCTTGCCCGCGAGCTCATTGGTGGTGGCTGCCTTCGCCCCTTAGTTGTGGTCACCCGATTTGGTTATTTGTTTCTTGCTGCCCCCACCCGAGAGCATCTAGATGGTTCCTTTTTGTGTCAGTCGGGTGGCCTTTTTTGTTAGCCCTACCCGAGAGCACCTATTTGAAGGCTTTTGTGTTGGGTTGGTTCCCCGAGCGCTGATTTGTTTGGTCCCTCTATTGTTACTAGTCGTGGGCACCTGTTTCGATTCCTTTGTGTTGCGTTGGACTCATAAGTGCATCAACCTTGGTTTCGATCATATCAATGATATTTGATTTTTAATTGATTGATTAAATAGTGTCTTCAATGTTGCCCCGAGACAACACCATTACCCCCTGATCACCTTCCACAAGTCACATGTGAAAGTAGTCACATGCTCCGAGATCAAATTTCTCTTCAGAATTGGAGCATGTATACTATTTCATTTGAAAACTTGTTATTCATATCATCCTTTTCCCAAAATATTGCAAGTCTTGTCGTCTCCCAAATAAATTTTTCCTGTATCATTATGAGTGTCTTTTTTGAATAACTTTTTGTTTGGGCATGCATTAAAACAGACACTTGAATCTAATATCCAAAAGTCATGCTGACTAGAGATAAAACTAGAAAATCGCATTGGATTTCACTTGTGGAGATATTTGTAAAGAGATTCTTTTGTTGTCCTCCAACATCATCTTTTTTTTGAGTCTTCTAGTCTTTGTTGTAATGCCCTCTTTTTTTAAGTTCTAGCATTGTCCTGTACATTTCTTGTGCTTGGGTTGGACTTTTCTATTATGGACTTGAATATGATTCATTCTCTTATTTTCAACATTCAATATAGAACCTGAAGATTCATCATTTGTTGTCTTTCTGTAACCTTCTTCATTCAACACCAACCTCACGTTATCATTTAAGTTCAATTTTATATTCCCAAAAGAGTTACCACCATAACCAAATCATCTCAGCTGTCTGACAATGAAAATAAAATTAGTGGTGTGCTAAGCTCATGATCAAATTTGATTCCCACATAAAACAACTGGCTCCTTAGAGTGTTAAATTTGTTTAGATGTTCTATCACTTAACTTTCTTCTATCATCTTCATATTGAATAATCTCTTCATCATAAAAATTTTATTTGAAACAGAAGATTACATTTTTGTCAATGTCATCATGAGATATATCGTGATTTTTTCATTCATTATATTAAAAGCAACAGAAGAAGAAAGTGAAAGATTGATCAAATCTAAAGTTGTTCAATCCAACATCTTCCATTCCTCTATAATCATCGATTAGAGGCAGATACAGTGTTTTTCTGATATATCAAATCCTCTACTTGCATCCTCAAGAACCCAAAATTCGACCCATTGAACTCTTCTGCTTTGTGACTTGCTTCGTCGGTCATTGCTCTCACTCAAATCAAGGAACCAACTGGCGCACCTACACCCAGTGTAGCCACACTAGTTTAGGCGTGGTTACTCCACGCCAGGTTCAGGAAAGCCTCCCTCTGCCCTTTATGGTGCTGCAGGCTCCACCTCCTCAACATCTGTAGAATTTTCGTAGCCATTTTCGTCATAAAAATCTGAAAAAAAAAATTTAGTGGTTAAATCTGGCGGTAATTTCCGACTGAATTTTTCCGCCGTTAACTATGCTAGATTTTGTGCGGCGGGGGCTGGGGGTGCAAATCATTAGAATGATTGTCAAAAGATGCACCTTTCCTTCCATTCAGAACTTTTTCTTTTTCAATTTGCAGCCATGTTTGGTGCCAGGAAGATTATATGCTGCACAAATGGTTGGGACTCTTTGCTAAAGAAGATTCTATTTTAAAATATTTCGAGTGAATTAAGGCATAGCCATGTGGAATATATCAATTAAATTCATTGAACTTGTTCCAAAATTCTCAAGGGTAATATTTCGGACTAGATGTCCTTAATCAACGTTTTTGTTTTTCTTAATAAGAATATATCATTTTCAGATTTTTTATATGAAATATTTAAGGGAGATTTATGTATATATCACATAATTCTTATGTTCTCACATATCTACCCCTTAAATTTTACCATTTACTTAATATAACAATCAAGTCTTTTAGCATCACATCAAAAGTATCACAAATACTAAATCTTTTAAAGCGAAATGATACTGAAGTTATAGATTTATAAGTACACAAGAATTGTGTGATATGCATGCAATGTGCCCACTCGCTTGAATATATTAACCTATCAATTTTCTATTTCACTATTGGGGCATTTACATACATTAATATGCCAGCCAATTTCTTTGTATTTACATTTCTAACACCTAAAACTTTCTTTCTTGCATTTATAACCCTCAAATCTTTCATATCACATAAAAACTAGAAAGTGAATTACAGTTTTTCATGCATAAGAATTAAGTGGTATGTATGTAAATTTTCCTTAACCATTCATAGAACAGTAATGCATGGACTGATTGTTTAAGTCATGTGTGAGCATGCTGTGATGGACGGTTGGGTTTATTAATTTTTAGGGGGATTTACATGGATACCCACACGATTCCTATGTATTTATATATCTGATATTTTAATTTTCGGAAAATATACATAAGTAGCACTTATATATCTCACACCTGACCTTTCATGTTTACATAAATAGCACTGGTACTTTATGCCTATGCAAAATTTAGCATCATATAAAAAATACAACTAATATTACTGCATTTCTTAAATGCTATTAGGACACGAAAATGTTTCATTTTTCTCCTTAAATCTTTAATATTGCATTTAAAAAAGTCAAATACACATTTTCATACATATCTTTAAAACACAAAAAGTGCTGTATGTGTAAATATGAAAATTTAGATGTGATGAATGTAAATACATAAGAATTGTGTGCATCAAAAATCGAATCTTTTGTCTTTTTTTATTCAGACTGAGGTTAAGTCAGAACCAAATTGAATAAATTGAGTTACATTACAGTTCAGTTCTATAATTTAATTTAGTGTGATTAGTTAAACAATTTTTTAAGCTTCTTTTAATGGAGATTTTAATCCACAGATAGAGGGAGAAAAGCTGGGCACTTGGGAACTCCAGCTGAAGGCAACTAAATGGTTAATGAGCATATATGTGCTGCTGCTGTAACTACTGATATTTTATGATTTTTGTCATTCCTGTCATTTATTTTTGATATTCCTATTATCATTTTTCATTATTCATGATCTGTAGTTCTATGATATATATATATATATATTATTATTATTATTATTATTATTATTATTATTATTATTATTATTATTATTATTATTTTTGTGGTTTGATGGAATAGATTTATTTAGTATTTTTACTATGAGATCTAAGATGAGTGCCATCGCTTTTTTTCATTGTTATTTAGAGTGCCTTTTTATTTTTTTTTAAAGAGATTTACATACATACCCCTCAATTATTATGTTGCCATCTAAACTTCAATTATGTTTTAGATGATATGTAATTACCTAAGAACTGGGTGGTATGTATGTAAATGCAGTGTCAAATATTTTGAAAGAGTTGCGGAGATTCATAGAATGTTTATTTTGGGGGGATTTGAAGGATTATTTATTAAAAGCTTATTTAGGGCTGTTAATAATGTAATGTATACTTTGATGAATGGTAATATAGAAATAGGCTCTCATTATTTTAAGTCTAATTAAATGTGGAGTGTGTGTATATATATATATATATATATATATAGGGTTGTAAATGAAGCAATGCATTGGACGGACAACTCAAATTCAGCTCAATTAATTACTCAAATCTAGGCACGCCTAGAACCTTCATATGGAATCAAAGCAATTTAAATTTCAGTGCTCGGAAGAGGTGCAACTACGCCCCCGCATGTTCAATTTAAATCTAGGCACACCTAGAACAACTTTAGATAGAGTGAGTGGAAAGGCAATGCTCGGCAGCGATGCTCTAAACACAAGAAGCGGTTTCTCTTCCGATTAAAATTTAAAGTCGCCAACTTCTATATGAGTGCATTCTTGATAATGCAACAGAAAGACAGAAAGAGCGTGCAACAAGTTCTGTTTAGAGTTATGAGGCTTGCTCTTCTGCAATTGAGGGAGGAAGAGCGTTTGTGAGACTTGTAGAGAAGATTTCTGAGTGTGTTGTATTAT
Source organism: Phalaenopsis aphrodite (assembly GCA_003013225.1). Classification (NCBI taxonomy): domain Eukaryota; kingdom Viridiplantae; phylum Streptophyta; class Magnoliopsida; order Asparagales; family Orchidaceae; genus Phalaenopsis; species Phalaenopsis aphrodite. Next base: position 279,383 of record NEWO01000067.1, read on the forward strand.
GCACATTTCTCCACATTTCATAATGTATTTTTTTGTGCGACAGATTTCATGATTTTTTTCAATTCAAATTTTTGCACATTAAATGTTCCATGCTTTTCTTAATTTCTTTTTAAATTTTTATGTGCTTTTGTTAATTTTTTTTGTTTTCGGACTCTCAAATTAGTGTGTCTTTCTGCAGTGTGATTTATTTGTGAATCGATTGAATTTGATTTCTCCATCGCAACACAAATCTTTTGAAACTGAATGAAACTTTTAAAATTAGCCTTAAAAGAACTTGATAAAGATCACCAAGTATTCCGAATATGAACAAGCATTATATACATTAAGATTAATACCTTTTGCGTTTTTTGAATGAAGGAAAATCCTGTAACTTCCATAGAATATAGCATCCGATAGATTTAGATGGAATACAGATTATTTTAAGATTTTATGATGAGTAAAAATATATAGGGGACTTTTACATATATAGCACTTAAAATTCTTCATATAACAGATTTCACACCTGAAACAATACTTCGTTTTTCCATAGGCAAAAATATACAATACTACAGGCAGAAGAGCAATCAAATATGCAACACGAGAAGCCAGGATGTAAAAAAAATGAAATCTTAATCAAATTTGCCTACAGAAAAACAGAGAATATATCCCCTCAGTGACAATATATATAGCACATGATTCAAGATCAGGTTTAATCTGGAACAGAGCCACAGAGGCATGCTAATGGCGTGCATTTGAGCACCATGATTAAGATTCTTAACAAGTAATAATCAGCACTAATACTTGAATTTAAAATATTAAAATATATATCAGACTGAGAAACGTAAATAAAATTATTTACATATAGAAAATGAAGAAGTAATCATAAATACGTGAAACAGCAAAAAGTTGAAGAACAAGTTACTGTTTGGCTTGTAAGATATTAATGCCATACAGGCTGATTGAGAAGTTCTCTTCTTCCCTTCACTCAAATCCACGCATGCCTGAAGAAAAAAAAAAAGAAAACTGGTCTCATGAACATGAAATATCCATAATCAAATATCACATGAAAAATGACAGTTTAATATTGTTTTGCAATAATCACAAAAGAAGACAATAAGAACAACCCGTGATCAGCCATCCATTCATTAACTGTATTCCCTATATCACCAAACAATTACAACATCCCAAGAATATTAGTCTATCATCATCCTTAATCATAGAATAGGAAGCCCGAATGGGTCTTAAAGTGTGGGGACAAATTAGCCACTAAAGACTCATTTGGCTTTGTTAAACTTGTCCTTAATGAGAACTAATGTAAACGACACAGGACAGTAGGAAGACAGATTTGCCCTAAGTTTGGTAACAGCCTTTGATATTGATCAAGATATAAGATTATTTGTGCAGTTTAGCATCGTGTGATGGAGATGAATTTGCAGGTAAGTTGACTATTTCCATCGCAGAGAAATGATCGAATTAGACTTCATCACCTCCCTTTAAAATAATGATAGGAGGAACTATCATCAACATGTTACAAAGTAATTTAAAAGGTCTAGTAGAGAGAGCATTGGTTGAAATATCCACCGGCCGATTGTGAGAAAAGGTACGGTGAACAAAAATTAACTTGGAAGAAATAAACTCGCAAAAAAAAGTGACTGTCAATTTTAATATGCTTAGGGCTTCTTTGGGCTCACCTTTGTTTTTTTCTTTTGTTTCTTGGTTTCTTTTATTTTTAAAAATGTGTTTCTTTAGTGTGGTTTTTAGATGTTTTATTTTTTGCCTTAAGAAATAAGTTAACGTGTTTTTGAAAATACTTAAAATAACTTTTAGATATTTTGAGCATTTTTAAAAACAATCTTATTTTATTTTAACATATCAAATATATTTTGTTTTAAATAAAAAACATAAACAAAATAAAATGAAAACAAAGATCAAATTTGATCCCAAATAGTTCCTTAGTATGGCATGATATACAAACGTCTCGTTTGGGATCAATTTTATTTTTTATCTTTTATTCTACATTTTGTTATCAAAAATATGTTTAATTAGTACATTTTTTACTGTTTTTTCTTTCTAAAAACAAATTTGCATGTTTTTAAAAGACTCAAAATAACTTTTTGGTGCTTTCAGTACTTTTAGAAACAACCATACTTTGATCAAATAATCAAACTTATTTTGTTTCAAATCAAAACATAAACAAAACAAAATTTTAAAAAAAAAACTTTAAAAAAAAAACAAAATTGATCACAAACTACCCCCAAGTCATTTGCAAGTACAATGGAAGAAATAGTTGAAATATATAATCAAGGTGTCCATAGAAATAGAAAATTCAAGGCAAGTGCGTCAAAGCCGAATAATGTCGATGGCAGCCGATGCGAGAGCATAACATTCAACTTCGGTAGAAAAGAAACAATGATAAATTGCTTCTTAACACGGCATGAAATAAAAGTAAAACCACAGCTAGTATAATAACTAGGGTAGATTTTCTATCCGTGGAATCATCAGCCCAATCTAACTCCACATATGCTTAAAGTAGATCTCCCTTTTTGATCTATCGTAGAACGCATTTGAGAAGTTGAAGATGGCATTATAAAGGTTGATGCATGCACTAACATACTTTGTTGATGGCAAAAGTGATATTAGATCGAGTGATAGATATTATAGAGAGCCAGCTAATTGATAGAGAAGTTATTGATCCAAAACTAGGTCGATGGCTGCAATAGAAAGGAATAACATAGATGCAAATGGATCGGATATAGAGGTTTACAATCAGTAATTCCACCTCTGTGAAATATTTCCTAGACATATTTGGACTAACTAAGAGTGATTCCTGAATTGGATTGAAAAACTTGAGGGCCACGAAAGTAAATACAGTTCCCAAATTTCTCATGTGAACGGATTATATCGGTTTTCAAAATCTTGATCATTTCCGACATGCAGTACTTAATCAACAAAAGTAAGCAAATAAAGTTCTTGTGTTCTAAGTGTAAAAAATCATCAAAGATGGGCCGACAGAGCTACTGATAAAGGTTGGAAGATTTAAAGCATACCACTCAATTCTTATATATTTAAGTATCTAAGACCTAAACTTCAATTTTTACATATGTGTCATTTTACCTATGCACGAAAAGGTGTATCTCACCTTTTTAAAATTAAAATAGTTGTATTTTTTATGTGATATGAAAGACTTGGGTGGTATTAATATAAAAAGTAAAATATAGGTGTAAGATAAGTAAATACATAAGAATTGGGTAGAGCATATGTAAATGCCCCATGAAAGTTTGAATTTAGAGAAAAGAGGCAGACTAACATTACATTAGCAGAAAGCTTGCTTGAGGTCATATATGGCATTTTTTAAAAGACAAACATGAGTGAGATACCAAGAATCTTTGAACTCTTGATGTTGAGCCATATGAACCGTTTCATCAAGGTTCGTGTGTAAAAATGCATTGGAGATATCTAATCGTGGAACTCGTCGGTTAAATTGAAGAGCCACGAAAAGCGGTAATCATATAGTAGGTAATTTAGCAACTGACTGAAGATTTTCTTGTAATGAATGTCATATTCTTGGTTGTAATCTTGAACTGCTAAACGAACTTATGACAATCAATAATAGCATCTGAAATACATCTTAGTTTAAAATCCACTTGTAGCCAAGCACATTTTGGTTGGGCTGGTCTAAACAAGCACACAAGTATCTTGAGATTGAAAAGCATTGACTCGGCAGAGACAACTAGCCTCCAAGTATGGCGCTTAATGATAACAAGCCAGAGAAAGCAGAAAATTTGCCAAAGGTATGACTAGGTTAGAGATTTATTTTGGTTTAAGTGTTTCTAATTAAAACATAGTAATCATGCGATACCATGGACGAGAATGTGCCATATAGGCAAAGTGGAGAAGTGTTTGACTGCTGAAATGAAGAGGATGTCTTGAAAGGCATAGGGAGTGAAACAATTTGTAGAGAGGAGGCATGTGAAAATGAAAGCAAAATTAGAGGAAGCAATAGATGTTGATGCAATTGAATGAGCTGAAGTAGAACTTTGTGGAGAGGAGAGAGTAGTACCCTAAAGGGTAAGTGGAGTTGGCATGGAGTAGGTTGCAGAAGTATTGGAAGAGGTAGAAGCAGCATGATAAATATTAGATTAATCAAAATAAACATGCGGAGATATGATAACTGCAATGATAGAGCAGTGGTTCGAGAGGAAACCGCCACCATGCTAGACATATGTTCAGGGATAAAAATACATCCCAACCAGAAGCACATTCGAGCATTTCATCATTAGGTGAATCACATCGAGAAACAAATTCAGATCAGGTCATACAAAGTACTTTTCTTATATAAAAATTATGTAAAATCAATATCACTACTAAAATTATTAATTTTTAATAGGGCACAATTTTTAAAGTGGTCGGTCACTTACTAGTGGCGGGGAGTGGCCAGTATAGTGCACACTGTTTATATATACACTACAAGTTGCAAGTATCGATTGTGTTAGGCACTTACAATACATCATCGTTGGCTCCATTAACAATTTTACAGGGAGTATTACAAGGATTTACAATTAATTTTTTAAAGGCAAGTTAAGACTTATATTTTGTACATATTAGGTTGTTTTGTATTTCCAAATACATCTAGATCACATGTTTAATTGCAATATTTACCATTATTGTATAATTTTAATGAATTTGTACGATATTCTTTGGGAAGGTCGATGCTGATACATTTATTAGAGAATAAATCTATCAACTAAGTATACCTTTGTTACTATCGTTGGGTGGTTGCATTTGCTTCAAGTGTGGAGTTGGGAGTACTTGCATGTTAGTAGACCCGCTCTTTATGTTCCTACTCCCCATAAATTATCAAGCAAATCGCTCAGATTCAAGTACATAATCAATTTTTATATGCATATATACACAAACTATTTATTGGCTTATCCTCATTTGTTTAAATAACATGTAGATAGATTGAAGAGTGGATGCGTGAAGTGTCAGTTGAAAATCTTAAAATATATAGAGACGAATTTGATGAACTTAGATAGATTCAAGTATTTTATACATTTTCAATTTAATTACATGTCTGTGTAATACTTATGCCAGATATAATTAAAGATATAACTTGATACTAAGGTTATTTTGACGCCATATTTAAATATTTATATGGTGTTATTACATGACATATGTTTTGAGAGCATGGATATTTGGACTGCGCTCCACTAATAAGTTGAAAGTATGTCAATTGGCACCTTCCAGATCGCATTATACAATAATTTGCTAGAATTCAATCTATAGTTATTAATCTTATAGAATGAGATTTTAAGAGAGTCGGATGGTAAGTCAAATCAAAAGTTGACTAGATGCATTATCGTTGATACTATATAGCGATATGGAATAATTGCCAAGCATACACAGTACCATTGAACTCACCATGAGGAGACAACAGTCCATAACTCACTACTTATTTGCAGTGGTATAGATCTTGCGCATCAATCTGCTTAATGTAACCACCTATCCAGTCATCATATATTTATTACTCCTGATCACCTAGGTTGCAACATCAACCAATTCGACCACCATATACACTTGGGTCGGGCATTATTCCACCCCAATGTAGAACATGATAGTACTTTGTATGCATCATGTTTATGAGTATATTTTAATTTGGAAGAAATAATATGAATTTGATTTATTTCTAGTTAACTCATATTTTTCACATATATTTTTTACTAATAACATACCTCCATAATTAAAGCATTTCCTGAACTCTTTCTCTAATCTTATCCATAAGAAATATATCATCCGCAAAAAACATACACCAAAGACCTTCATTTAAATAGATCTAAAACTGAATACAAGGAATGTAATTTTAGTAGTAGAAGCTCTAGTGGCAGAATTGTAATTATGGGTGATCAAATCATTAAAAAGGTGTGAACGGTTTAGATATCCTGGGTCTATTATTCAGAGTGATGTTGATATAGATGAGGGTGTTAATAATAGAATTCAAGGTGGTTGGTTGAAATAGAGGAATGGATCGAGCATATTGTATGAAAGAAAAGTGCCACTTATACTTGAAAAAGAAAATTTATAAGATTGTGGTGAACCCTACAGTGCTTTATGGCACATAATGTTGGCCTTTAAAAGGGAGGCATAAATCAAAATTAAGAGCCGCTGAGATGAGAATGCTTAGGTGGATGAGTGTCTTGACACTTAAGAAAAAAAATGTAAAACAAATCTATCTATGAAAGGGTTGATGTAGCTCCAGTGGAGGACAGGATGACAAAGTCATCCTACGTGGTTTGGTCATATTAAACGTTGATCATCTCATGATTTGATTAAGAGACTAGATATTTTAGAATCGACTTACGTTAAGAAAGGCAAAGGTAGACATAAAAAGACTTGGGCATATTTTTATAAAAAAATGATCTTAATATATTAGAATTAAATGAAAATAGCGCACTCAATAGGACACAATGGAGAAAAAGGCTTCATGTAGCCGACCGCACTTAGTGGATAAAGGCTTGTTGTTGTTGTTGTATACTTTCTGCTAATATGGTTTGTTAAACGAGCTTGAAATAGATTAAATAAAATGATATATAATATGTACTTAAAACTAACTAAAAATAATATGTAATATATATTTATAAACTAAATAAAATATATATAAATTGCCCATGTTAAGGGTGTTTTATATAAAACGCCCCATAGGAGGCAACTTATGTAAGACAACCCGGCTAGGGGAATTTATGCTCCTAATTAAATTTTATTTTCGTGATTCTTCCATGTAAATAAATTATATATGCGGTCCTTATAATTTGGACGTATGTAAATCCCCCTAGAAACAAAATAGACAAACAGTACGAGAAGTAATCATAAACTACTAATTTCAGCTGCAGTTTATGCACCAAGAAAAATCATTACCAGCAGGAAACATATTTCTGCCAATCATTGAAATCTCAGAAGGAATTCATCTCCAAACAATATGTTCTCCTCTTCACTAGCATCTTTGCTGCACTCCTGTATGGTTCCTCCAAGGCATTTGAGACCCAGGACAAATCTAAGGGCTCGCCAATACTGCAACCTCCAGCCACTTCCTTCTGAGAATCTTCACTAGGCCGGATAGCAACTAGTGTTGCCCCTTTAAGAACTAATCCACCTGGCATCTCAAGAAGCGGAGCATACCACAGCCTCATGCTGAGTGCTGGGACCAATGTCCGCTGTGAAGAACCTGAAGCTGATACAGGCCTTACTCTTAGATCCTGTAGCTGACATCTATCCATGGTCAGCACACCTTGGCCATCGGCATCGGTGAGATCCAAAAACTCCAATGTCTCGTGATCACTGATGATGGGTTGGAGGAGGTAATGCCGCGCAGAGGCGGCAATGAGAGAACTGATTGTCCATAGAACTCTAAGCTTCAGTCCCCCATTCATATAGAAAGATTCAGGAATGCTGCCGTTGTCTTCACTGGCACAAAGCTCATGCGTAGGGTTAGCATTTGCAGATTTGGAGGAGAGGACAGATGCAGCACCAAGGATGACACAGCTGTCAAGGGTGGATCCAAAATCAGCCTTCCATTTGAGAAGAACACCTTCATCAACGCCGAGTTCGCCGGCTGGAAGCTCAATCCGAAGCCGCCGGATCTCCTTAAAATTTTTCAGCACCTCAGAGGGGGAGTGGTGTGAAACTTCAGCTGAGGAAGAGGACGAGGCCGAACTGGAGGATGAAACGCGCTTGGAGGAGGGAACAGAGAGAATCTGACCAAGGACGTAAAAGGGTCGCACAATCCCGCCGAAAACGAAACGAGCAAGATGAGAAAAAACCCCGCGTGATCTATCACCAACGACAGCAGCGAAAGCAGACGACGAGGAGGAGGACGATGATGAAGAAAGAGAAGGATCGTCCGGTATAACGCAGTCAACGCGGACGACAACGTTGTCGACGAGGGGAACGAGAGCGTGGAAACGGCGGGAGACGACGCAGCACCGTCCAAGTGCCTTCACATCGCCGATCAGGTTGAAGATGACAATCAGGATCGAGTCTGGCAGGCGATCAAAGTTGTCGATTCCGTACTCTGAAGACGACAATGTCAAAGATAAGCGGTGGACGCACCACCTGTGGGATTCCGGTAGATCTGCGGCCGCCGATGACATATTGTGGCTGAAATGAAAGAGAAAATAAGATGGAAACCTAGAGAGACATGTTTGCCGGAGCCCGGAGAGATTCGGAGGGTGGATCCCACGGAAGAAGGGAAGAATTTAGAGTTGAGCTGATTCAAGCAAGGAAACAGAAGACGTGGGGAGGAAGATGGGGTTTGGAGCTGCCGCGAATTGTTGGGGCGAGATGGTGAGGATAAAGTGAATACATGACGGTGAGGATAAAGTGAATACATGACATAGCATGCAAATTTTATCTATTAAAAGTTAAGTGCCAAAATAATCTCAATTATTTATATGAATTTATTTTAACCTCTAAATTTATAGAAGTGTCAAATTAATTTTTTTTAAATAGAATTAAAATTTGGTTTTTTTGACTTTTTAATATTTTTTAAACTTTTTAGCGCCTACAAGAAAATTAAAGAAGAATTAATGCATATAAAAAAGATGTAAAGAAAAGGAAAAAAATTTGTAATAAAAGAAACAGAAAAGAATATCGAACTTACAGTTCTCCTACATTTCAGAACATTTTTTAACGAACATTTCCCGACAACGATACCAAAAACTTGATGTCCATCAAAATTGACGCGAAGATGACGGCTACTTCATACAAGTATACATGTAAAGATAACAGACGATTTGCAAAAACACCACATATCGTTCCTACGATAAAGTGTGTCAAGAAACAGATCCAAAAAGACGGAGCAACAATTTACTAGTTATTTACATATTTCAATGTGATTCAAAAAAACAAAAAAGATAAATCTTAAATTTATCAGAATTGGCAAAGAGCAGAAGCATGGGAAACACGGGAAATTACTTTGGTGTTTCTTCAAGATTGTTGAGGAACGTGTCTCTACAATTCACGTGTAGCATCTGACTTTACTTTTCGTGTAATTTTTCCTACATGGTTATTGTTAACTAGGGATGATATTTCTTCTTAAGCCTATGTCTAAGTCAGAAGAAGAACTGGAATTCCTCAAAGAAAAGTTGTGTTTATCTTTAAGTCTTCCCCAATATTTTTCAGATCTCATTCGTTTGTTGCAAAATCCGTAATAAAATTTTTCTATTCTAATCAGATCTTTTCGTTAATCTTATTGTTCCGCTACACTTTTGTCAAAATCGTTGATCATGATTTATTTTAACACTCTAACTGGTCAGATTCGAAGGCCAGAAGATTAAACAACAATGTTAAGCAATCAAAAACACAAAAAATGTATTATGAGAAATAAACAACAAAAATCAAGCCAGAAAAATCATTAATAAATCATAGAGGCACAAAAATTAATTCAGCTACTCATATTTTGAAAGAAAACACATGAAATCTCATGAAAATCAAGCCCGCAAGAAACATTTTTACCAAAATAAAAATAGACTTACAAACTTTGTCAATATGCCCTTCCAAGAGCAGTAGAAATGAGTCTAACACCTCTCCAAGAAAGTAGACAAAAACGGGAGAAGAGAAGAACTCTCTCAAACCCAACCTCTGCTTTGAATTCTCTCCTAAAAGCTACCTTTAACTCTTCCTTAATGTCCTTTTTAAAGGTTGGGCTTGAAATCTATCCAAAACTATCAGAATCCTGCTCATAAAAACCTTCCATTGAAGCAGATGTGACGATGCGACCATCCCGCTTTGTGGCGTAATTACGTCAATCTCTCGGGTTAAGAGCATGGTCACGCCGACTATAAGCGCGACTATACCTAGACACCAAGAATGTGGGCATTCCACAGAGAGGGCATGACCATGCCTGACAAACGGCATGGCTACGCCAGGAATAAGGGATGTCGCGCGATCCTCTGGTCACGGCATGACTACGCCTGTAAACCAGCATGCCGACGTCGCACTCAAGGCTTGGCCACGTCATAAGATTATGCCGGACTGATTTATTCTAAATTTACCTGTTTCACTTTGATTTGCTTGATAATCCTCCCGAAACCTGCAAAACACAATTCCAACCTTCTAAAGCATACAATTATGAAATTAAAGGAGGAAATTCCTTGAATAAAAACAAAAGAAATGCAAAAATTTGAAGTATGTCAATCCCCTAAATTTATAGATTATTTTTTTCTCAAGTAATCCTTATGCTCAACTGAGATTTTCAAAGGAATTGATTTTCTTTATTTTATGCAAATCTTAGTCAATTAATAGAGAAGAAGTGAAAAAACTTATTGAGATCTTATGATATCCACATTCAACTTAGGATTTCTTTAAATAATGCAATCTTATACATTTCTTATTCAAACATGAGAACTCTTTATTATTTAAATTGGTAGGACTATGATCTTTTTTATACCACCAAAATAATTAAGTGCTTGATGGTTATTAGAACAAATTCTTTCCCATAAAATTTGATGCATTTATAAAGTCCTTAAGATCTTGATAAAAATATAGGTAATTCATTTGGCATGGAAAGGAGGCTAGAATATCAGAATTTCAGATATGAGAGTACATAACTTCAAGCTTCTTCTTCTTGAGTCCTCCAATATACTTTTTGAATAGATAAATATACATCTTTATTATTATTATTATTATTATTATTATTATTATTATTATTATTATTATTATTATTATTATTTATATACGTATATTTTTTTTATGAGACCTACAAGAATTTTTATATTTGGTTAAGCATCAAACCATTTTTCCCCTATTTGTCTTTTTCTTTATGTATTCTAGTTCTACCTTAATCATTTGTGTACCCATCCCTATCATGATCCTTGGTTCTAGATAAATTCAATCAAATGAAGTTCTTCCCTTGTTCAAATAAAACATTAAGGCTTAATAATTCTAATGCTAAATAATGAATTTCATCATTCTACCTTTTTAAATGTCAAAATACTTCTATGTTTAGGTAGAAGAAAAACATTTTATGCATAAAATTAATAATATTCACCTCCATCCTAACTTTAAACAAATTTCATATTGCCTCAACATCATTTTTACTTTTCAATATTAATGGACTAAGATGCATAAAATTAGGCAGCAAATATAAATCTCGGCATGTAAAAGAAAAACATATAGGCAGCTAAAAATGTAAGGTCTCCTCCTCCAAACTTATTTCACATTCTATTGTTTAACATGTGAGTAGCATAACATTAGGGTATAATAAAAGTACAGACGGTGGATCACACAACAAGCCATAACAAGCAGGAGTCTGGGAACATGTTATCAAAGTGTTGAAGGTAGTAAAATTGCAGGTAAAAGTGCAACTGGTAGGACACAAATGTGATAACAAGAAAAAAAAGTAGAGAACATGATATGAAAAATTAGTCAAAATATCATCTCATTACATCCACATCATAATCATTACAACATAAAACTTCCACAATGTCTGCAATTCACATAAGTACACCAAATTTGTAAAGAAAACTATTGAAAACAGATTTCATCCAAAAAGTCATCCAAACATCAATCCCTCTACTCATCGAGCTCACTCTCATCCATAGAATCTCGCAAAGGACTGTTAATCGTAAATGATGGTGACAATGGTATAGGTCCCTGATGCCCCTAGAAAGCTCCCAACCGATCATGAATGTACTCATACTATCTTTGATGTTGGCCAACATCTTAGGTTGATACTCGATGTTAATCATTGAGCTTTCAAATCATCATATTCTGAGTGGTGCGACACTCCCTCATGTCTCAAAACAGGTCACCCTAAAGTGTCAACATCTCTTGGAGTTTAATCTGACTCCCCAACACTTCTTAACTTTATTGCATGCACCTGCACCTGTTCCTTTCCTTTCTCCTTAGGGTTGACTTCAGTGTTACTAGGAAGAGCTCATAGGTTCTTATGGTTGAAACAGGTCACTAATTGCCCCCAAATTGTCTCTCAATATTCCTAATTGCTAGCTCGTGACTTTGTGTTATCAAATGTTATTGCCTCACTTACTCCTCCGAAGTAGCTAGCTTTTGGTTTTGATGTTGGTTAATTCTAGGGGGTTGGTTTGGTTTTAGTCCTTGGACAACTTGGTTATGTGTTTCTCCCCCTTGATTGGTTTGGTTATTGTTGTTGTATTGAAGTTTGGGGTGTTGCTTCCATCCAGGATTGTAGGTATTCGAGTAAGGGTGGTTGGAATGGTTCTGGATTCATATAGCTTTGAAGGCTTCTAAGGCAGAGGCTATAAAATCTTCTAGGGCGTCATCACTAAAATCCTCAACCTGGGGCGACTATTGTACCACATTCATGGTGAAATTATCTAATTTCTTAGATTTGTCAGCTACTTCAGTTGCTAGGATAGACATGACGTCATTCATGCACACTAGCTACCTTTTTGGGTTGCAGCCTCTCAATATACCATTGAAAACTACCGGTAGTCATCTCTTCAATCAATTCATAGGCCTCCTCAAATGGTTTGGACATCAATGAACCTCTCGCAATAGCATTTATAAAGGGCCTAAGGAAACCTACAAGCCCATTATAGAAGGTTTGGCAATAAATCAATTGGGTAAGGTATGATGGGAACACTTTCTAAGCAACTCTTTAAATCTCTCCCAGGTCTCACAGGATGTCTCTCTTTCAATTCATGTGAAAGATATGATGTCATTCCTATGTTTGATAGTCTTAGAAGGAGGAAATACTTAGTTAAGAATTTCTGAGCTAAGTCATTCCAAGTAGTGATGAATCCTAGGGCTAAAGAGTTCAAACACACTTTAGCTCTCTCCCAAAGGAAAAATGAGAAAAGCCTTAGTCTAATGACATCACTATAGACACTGTTCTACTTGAATGTGAAACATAATTCTAGGAAGTTTGCTAAGTGCATATCAGGGTCTTCAGTGCACCCCAAACTGGTTCTACTGAACCATTTGGATAATAGTAGGTCTCAGTTCAGTTGGCAAGACCCCTAAGGTGTCTCATGACTGGGTACAGATGGTGAGCTATTTCTAAAGGTGTTTCGAGTTCAATAAGTGCTCTCTTACATCGCCTAAAGGTTCGATTAATTTCAGGGTCAAGGTGTCTCATGACTGAGTATGTTTCTTCAAGATTGTTAAGGATCGTGCTTCTGTAATTCAAGTGTGGCACCTGACTTTACGTTTTCATACAATTTATTCTACGTGGAACCATCGATGATATTTTCTTCTTGAGCCTATACCTAGGCCAGAAAAAGAATTGAAATTCCACAAAGATATGTTGTGTTTACTTTTATGGCTTCCCCAATATTTGTTAGATCCCCTTCATTGGTTGCAATAACTGTAATAAAATATTCCTATCATTGTAAGATCTTTTAATTAACCTAATTTTTTCACTACACTTCTATCAAAGTCGTAAACCATGATTAATTTTAACACCCTAATTGGCTAGGTTAGGAATAAATTAAGGCTAGAAGGTTAACTAATAATGTTAAAATCAAAATCACAGAAAACATATTATAAGAAATAGACAACAAAAATCAAGCTAGAAAAACCATCCACAAATCACAAAGGCATGGAAACTAATTTAGTTGCTCAAGTTTTGAGAGAAAAGCACATGAAATCTCATGGGAAACAAAACCAGTAGGAAACGTCTCTATAAAAATAAAAATAAAACCTGTAGGAAATGTCTTTATAAAAATAAAAATAGACTAAAAAGGTTTTTTCAATCTCCCATTACAAGGGCAACAGAAATAATTCTCTCAAATACCTTTTAAAGGAAAAAGACAAAAACAGGAGAAGATAAAAACACTCTCTCAAATCCTAGCATCTACTCTAATTTTCTTTGCGAAATGCTCCCTTTAATCTTCCTTAATTTCATTTTTAAAGCCCGAGTTTGGAATCTTTCCGAAACCATTGGAATCCCGCTCATAAAAACCTTCAAATTGAAGCAGATACAACGGTGTGATCACGTCCGCTTTGTGGCGTAATTAATCTAATCTCTCAGGTTGGACGCGTGGTCATGCTGCCTATAGATGTGGCTACTCCTAAACGACAAGCACACGAGCCATCAACTGAGAGGACATGGCCACACCCAAAAAAATTGTGTGGTTGCGACAAGAGTAAGGGATGCCGCACAATCTTCTAGTCACGGCGTGACCACGCACGTAAACCAATATGAATATGTTGCACACACGGCGTGGCCGTGCCAGAACTTAGTGTGGTTAGGCCAGGCTGACTTATTCCAAAGTTTTATGTTTTGCTTCAATTTGGGTGCTAATCCTCCTGAAACTTGCAAAACACAATTCCAATCTTTCAAAAGTGTAAAATTGTGAAATTAAAGAAAGAAATTACTAGAACAAAACCATAAGAAATGTGAAAGATTGAGGAATGTCAATCACTAACCCCATCGGCTTCAAAACCTACGAAGTATGCCACAGTATGAGAAACCATTTAGTAATGAAACTAATTTTGGATTTCTATAATTCTTTCAGGTTTCTGAAAATTTGATAAAAGATAATTCTTCTAATTTTTCTTAAATGATAATTCTTTAAGTTTACCCATAACAACAAAGTTGTAATTTTTATCTCCTGAAAAATCTTTATAACTTTTAATTTATGTGATTTACTTGCACTCGAATATATTTGACCTCACTACATGTTATTTGTAATGTTGGCAAGTTGTATTTCTTCATTCGATACACTGTATTCCCTTAAAGTGCTCATGTTTTTCTAATATTTGTAATTTTTGTTTAGGAATGAGAAGTTAGAGCTCACCATTTTTCCTACATGTGTTGAATGTTTTCATCAACCAACTATGGATTATAAGCTAGTTTGCATATCAACCAACTAAAATAACTTGAAAAGAGAAAAGTTCCATAGTTTCCTTTTATTATAAAATCATTCATAGTCACTTAAGGATATGTTGGATAACTGAGATAAGAAGTTGAGGCCATGTTTATATGAAGATGGAATAACATCTTTATGTTACTATGATTAAAGAAAGAAAGATTGACCTTCATACCACTGAGGCCATTGGAGGTTTGGGGAATTCAAATTCCCCTCACCATCCACTCTCTCTCTCTCAAATTGAAGCTTTTCTCGTGCTCCTGCTCTCAGGCAAACTCTCTGCACTACTCCGCTCACTCTCCCATACTCCGGCGAACTCCGATGGCCAGCTATGGCAAATTGGTGTGTGGTACTGAACTTTAGAGCAATCTAGACCTCCTTTGTCCCTTCTGTCTAAATGAGAAGTGCTTGCTCAGGAACCTGGTGGTCTAAATGAGAAGTGCTTGCTCAGGAACCTGGTGGAGCTTTGGGCTTGCATGAAATCAGCTCTTACCCCTGCATTTGAAAATTTTTTTCTGTGCGGACTCCTGACGTAGCTCTACGTGCGGATCAAGTTATTTCTAAGTTATTTTCATGTTATTTCTGAGTTATTTTCAATAATACCGAAATAACCCAGAAATACCCCAAAAATAAAGACCGCGGGTTATTTCTGGATTATTTTGGTATTATTGAAAATAACTAACCTGAAAATAACTTAGAAATAACTTGGTCCGCACGTAGAACTACGTCAGGAGTCCGCACAGAAAAAACGCTCCTGCATTTGAGCTTCAAGCTTGCATGAAATTATGCCAAAATAAACACAACATGATATATATATATATATATATATATATATATATATACACCCCTTAATTTTAACTTAGTTACGATTAAGATTTTAACGTTTAAATTTTTAAAAATAAAAAAATAGTATAATAATATTAAATTAATAACAATATCTGGACCCTGCTCAAACGCAGCAGGGCAAATAGCGGAGAAAATCGGGTTCAGCTGCAACCAAGGCGGAGTCTGAAGGGAGTAGCGATGCTCGCTTCTTTCCGATTCTCTGCTTCTCCTCAAGCCACTGCAACAGGAAGACCAAAGGCGTCACCGGTTCTTTGCTCCATCTCCTCTTCTTCTCCTCCAACCATCAAAAGCTTCAACTTTACTCTTCCCACTAGAAGAGCAGCTCTTTTCCTTGCTTCTTCTCTCACCTCTTCTCTGCTCCAATTCCTCGCCCAGTCCTACTTCGCAAAAGCTCTAGAGAAAGACGAACCCCAAGAAGAAGAGGAAAGAGTTGTACGGATCTTTCAGGTAACCCACCCACCCTCTTCTCCTCTCTCTCTCTCTCTCTCCCACCCCCACTCTTCCTCCTTAAGTTTGAAGGAGTGGGTGATGCGCATATATTTAACTTATATTGAGCGTTTGGCTATGAAGTAATTAATGCAAAAAAAAATGTATTTTTTTTATTTTTAATTCCCTTCCGTGGGGGAACATTAGTAAGCTATTGGAACATGAATGTACTGCTTGGCTCTTCCAAGAAATAGAATTCAATTCCTCAGCCACAAATGAAATCACTATTTTTCATTAAGACAAAACAAATTTCTTCTTTTTTTTTTTGGAAGATTGACATATATGTATCACTCAATTCTTTTGGACTAGGACACCATTAACTTCTTTCTACCTTCATTTAGATGGGTTTTATTCTCACTTCCAGTGCTTTAAGGGGTCAATCAAGGCCTCTATGAACCTAAATAAATTCTAGAGAATCTTTAAACCGAGATCTCTCTTTCTCTTGCTCTCTTCTCGGGCATGATACAAATTTGTGACAGGGTCTTGATGTCACTTTATTGACAAGATGGGCAGTATACATGGATAAATGTCCAAGGATTAGACCATGGGGTGCCCTGAGGAAGGATTGCTATGGAGCAACAATTCCATTGGTTACTGCACTTATGACCAACTTTAGCATATGTAGGATTACATGAGCAAGATGGTCCATAAAATCTTCAAACAATTACTATAGATTGACCTCAAGCACAGTCTCTTTAAGCATGTGGCTCAGCCTCCTCTCCTTTTTTACATTATCATTCTAGTCCAGAGTTACTGCACTGGCTTCTTTTAATGATGATTTGTATCTTGTAAAGGATAGTATCACAGAGACTCCTCTTCATCACCAATCGAGAAAGCACAAGGTGCAATCCGTCAACACCTTTTTAGTAGAAATCATGGAAAGGTCTATTGCAGAATATCAAGTAAGAAATTATTAAGACCCCACTACCATAGATTAAAGATTTAAGATGAGAGCAAGGACTATGATGACTCTATCGTAAGATTATGGTCAAGGGTGAGGCAAGATAGGTTCAAGTTAGAACAATCATCAAATCCATGACTCTTAGTAGGCATTGATTCTCTTATATTTTATTGTATTTATTTTTTGCTTATACTATTTTCATTTGAACTCAAGGAGAATGTTATTTGCAAGGTAAGAATGCCAAATATAAAAAAAATATGATATGAGCTAGAACTTTTATCCTAGTGAGGTCCGCTATGAAACATTATGAGAGTGTGGTTTGCAATGTCACATTATTATTTCCACTAGACCTTATCAAGTCAAAATAAAAATAACCAACTACCTTTTGAGGTGTTTAGATTGTTGTTACATCTTCCAAAATTTCATTTAATGAAATTAAATGGAGTTATAAAGTTAAATTAATGGCTAAATTGCATTCATTGTAATTTGATTGTTCTTTTATTTCTCTTATCTTATTCTAATTTATAATGCTCATTAATTTCATAAATCTAGAAAAAATAGCTTTGAAGTGAAATAAAATTTCTCTGTACATGACTTTTCTTTTTTCCTTAGGAAATACTAAATGGTTTAACTTCTTATCTTTTCTTTGATGACCTTGGAGATCCCTCTTTGGTAAGAGGTTTAACAATAGTTATTTTTTTTTATTTGTACATTTTCTTTCTGTATTTCTTGTTCGAACCTCTTGTTTGAGTTTCATGGAGCTTTTTTCTAAGTTATTATGCTCCTACATTAAGTTATTATTAAAATACGTAAGACACTTAAATTCAAACTCATCTAACCAACCATCCTTTCACTGTCCACACCAAAATATCCTTACAACCATGCAAAACAACTTTAGATTTTCACTCATCCAATCTCATATAAATCTCTTTTAAGCTTTGAACAAAATTAACCACTTAAATTCATCTGAGACCGCTGTTAGAAATTCATGTTTGAATTTTATGACACAAATTCAAAAAATACATAATATCCAAGATCTTTCAAATTCATGATTTTTACATATCTATCATAAAATA
>NEWO01000067.1:298051-308109 GCA_003013225.1 Phalaenopsis aphrodite
GTTATGAGTTAAAAAAAAATAACTTAAGTTATCAAAATAAATATCATAAGTTGTCATAATTTATGACATAAGTTATGAGTTAAGAAAATAAATAATTTAAGTTATCAAAATAAATGTCTTAAGTTATTAAAATAAATGTGAGTCATAAGTAAAATATAACATTATCCCACTTGACTCACTTAATTTTAATAGTACATAACATACTGCTCAAAATATAACATAAATCATTATTTATATTGGTTAAATCATAAATTATTTAACAAGTATGAAATTAATATGAATTATGATGGTTGTGCATCAATTTATCGACACAGTCTCTTCAATGTATCACAATATCGATTACATACTTAGCATAATGGGAATTAACATTATAGTCCCATAATGTCTATTAAAAAACAAATCTTGTTGAACATTATGCAACATAAAGTGTACACTAACGATAAAAACAAGATTTATAAATATCAGAAACAAGAAAAATTGAGCCCAAAGTGCCAACTATAAAAAGTATAAAACTAATAAAAGGTTTTGGTAATGTCAACTCTCACGACATGTACATTAAATGTCTTCGGTGGCAACCTTTTTATCAAAGAATCTGCAATCATGAGATTGATGCTAATATTAGCACCTTTGGAATACTTGTCATTTTTGGAAAAGAAGACTGCTGCGGAATTATCACAATAAATTTTCAGCGGCTTGACAATACTGTCGACAATTCCGAGTCCTGAAATAAAATTTCGCAACCATAAATCCTGAATTGTAGCTTCGAAGCAAGCCACAAATTCAGCTTCCATAGTCGAAGTAATTGTGATAGTCTGCTTCGCACTTTTCCATGAGATTGCTCCTTCAACCAAAAGGAACAGATAACCAAATGTTGATTTTCTGGTATCAACACATTCAGCAAAATCTGAATCTGAATATCCTATCACTTTAAAATCTTTCGATCTTCTATAAGTGAGCATGTGGTCCTTTATGTCTTGTAGATACCTCAAAACTTTCTTTGCAGCTTTCCAATAATTTATTCTTGGATTACTTTGATACCTGCCCAGCATCCCGATAACAAAGCTAATGTCTGGTCTGGTACAAGTCTGAGCATACATTAAGCTTTCAACAATAGATGCATAAAGAATTTCTTCCATTTATTTACGTTCCAAATCATTCTTTGGTCACTGCATAAGACTGAATTTATCTTCTTTTTGAATTGGAGCAACACTTGCTGAGCACCATTCCATATTGAATCTCTTAAGAACTCTTTCAATATATGTTTTCTAAGACAACCCTAACAAATCTTGTGATTTATCACTAAATATTTCAATTCCAATCATATAGGATGCCTCACTCATATCTTTCATTTCAAAGTTCTTAGAGAGAAAGTTCTTGGTTTCATATAATAAGTCAAGACCATTAGTAGTCAGCAAGATGTCATCAACATACAAAATGAGAAATATGATTTTGCTCCCACTGACTTTTAGATATAAACACCGATCAACAGTATTCTTTAAATCCAAAGGACGTGATGATATCATTGAACTTAAAATACCATTACCTGGAAGTTTGCTTAAGTCCGTATATTATTTCTTAAGTTTACACATCATGTTTTCCTTTCCTTCAACCAAAAATCTTTCAGGTTGACTCATGTAGACCTCTTCATCCAAATTCCCATTCAGAAAGACAGTTTCACATCCATTTGGTGTAACTCCAAATCATAATGAACAACTAGTGTCATGATAACTTTAAATGAATCTTTCTTAGAGACCAGAGAAAATATTTCTTTATAGTCGATGTCATCTTTCTGAGTGAAACCTTTGGCAACAACTCTGGTTTTATATCGTTCAATATTGTCATTCGAGATGCGCTTAGTCTTAAAGATCCATTTACACCCGACTCTTTTACAACCTTCAGACAATTCAACAATATTCTAGACTTTGTTGTGATCCATCGATTTCAATTCATTTTTCATTGCATCTAATCATTTAGAAGAATTTACACTTTTTTATGACTTGTGAAAATGAAACTGGATATTCATTTACTCCTAAGTCAAATTCAGATTCGTGTAGATAAACCACATAATCATTGGAAATAACAGATCGTTTTTATCGTTGAGACTTTCTAGGTATTACTTCTTGTGGCTTATCTAATGTAGGTTCATTAATGACAGTTTAATTGTGAGGTATTTGGTCATATATTTGTTGTTCTTGTAAGTTGTCAAACTGTTCAACAACTGTAAGAATAACAACTTGAGAAGAAATTTTGGGTAAAAGAACTTAAACCTTAATTTTTTGGATCTCCACTTTATGTGGTTCCAAACTCCCATTAACTTCACTATTTTCAATGAAATTCACATTTCCAGCTTCAATAATTCTTGTACTGTGATTAGGACAATAAAATCTACACCTTTTAGATTTTTCTGAATAATCAATGAAAAAATCACTGGTTGTTCTTGAGTCCAGTTTCTTTTCATGTGGATTATATAACATTATTTCCGCTGGGCAACCTCAAACACGCAGGTGCCTTAAACTAGGTTTTGTTCCTGTCCATGGTTCAAAAGGAGTCTTTGGAACTGCCTTACTAGGAATTCTGTTTAACAAATATGCAGTGGTCTTTAAAGCATACATTCTCAATGATGAGGGTAAAGAAAATTACTCATCATGCTCTAACCATTTCCATTAGAGTACGATTTCGTCTTTCTACAATACCATTTTATTGTGGTGTTCTTGACATAGTGTATTGAGTATATATGTCATTAGTTTGAAGAAATTTAGCAAATGGACGTGGATATTGTCCAGATTCATTGTAAATTTCATAATATTCACCACATCTATCAGACCTGATATTTTTCATTTTTTTGTCTAATTGTCTTTCAACCTCAGTTATATACACTTTTAAGACATCTATAACTTGAGATTTTTTATGCAATAAGTAGACATACCCATAACGTGAAAAATCATCAATAAAGGCGATAAAATATTTCTCTCCACAAAAAAATGAAACATTAAAAGATCCACAAATATCAGTGTGTATAATTTCAAGGAACTGTGTGCTTCTTGTGGCTGCTTTCTTAAGTGTGTGATTTGTGTGTTTTCCTTTAATACAATTCACACAAATGCTAAGATCAGTAAAATCCAATTCATTAAGGATTTCATTCTTTACTAATCTTTCAATTCTTTCTTTAGATATATGACCCAAACATTTATGTCACAAATAAATTGAACTTTCATTCATAAAATCACATTTAGTACCAATATTATGATGCAAAGTCATCAATGTCTCACACAAATGCTAAGATCAAAAAAATCTAATTTATTAAGGATTTCATTCTTTACTAATCTTTCAATTCTTTCTTTGGATATATGACCCAAACATTTATGACACAAATAAACTGAACTTTCATTTATAAAACCACATTTAATACCAATATTATGTTGCAAAGTCATCAAACTCTCGGAGAAAATGTTATCAAGTTTAAGCTTATATAGGTCATCACAAAGAATACCAGAATTTATTGATGATTGTGTTTAAACAAACTTAAACAATCATTTTCAAATTTAAAGTAACATCCAATAGAATCAAGTTTAGACAACAAAATCAAATTACGAGAAACAGAAGAAACATAAAGTCTTTGAAAAAGGTCTAAATGATATACAGTATCTACAATCAGCCGATATATTTCAATAGCTTCAACTAACGCTTTGACTCGGTTTCCCATGAAGATATATTTTTCATTTGGATTGTAAGAAATCTCTGCATCGTATTAGAAACATGGGTGGTACAACCAGAATCAATCTACCAGGTATTATTAGAAATTTCTGTCAAATTTGATTCGAAATATACAGAAACTCAAGGTTTACATTTCTTTTCGTACCAGTTTTTGCGCTTTTAACACTCATTTTGATAGTGTCCAGAATTTCTGCAAAAGTGACACTTAATTCCTTTATGTTGCTCTTTGTGAATTGGGGCAGATGACACATTAATCTTTAGTGGTCCTTGCTTGTCATTTCCATTCTTCTTTCCAGATTTCTTTACAACTCCTTTTTGATGACCCATGAGATTAATAGAGTGATTTGTTCATTTCTTAAGTCTTGTTTTCTCTTGAATGAACATATATTGTAGTTCATTTACATTTCACTTATCTTTCATAGTATTGTAGTTCATGTAAAATAGATCATACTCAGGATGCAAGGAGTTAATGATAAATTGCACAAAGAAATTTTCATTCACTTTCATTCCCAGGGTCTTAAGTTCTGCTGCTATGTTCGTCATTTCAACGACACGCTCATGCATAGTACGAGAACCATCAAATTTCATGTTAGTTAATGTACTCAATAGTGTCCCAGCAAGAGAACTTATCAGCAGAGTCAGACTGAGAATAATTCTCAGCAAATTTTATAAATTTCTTAGCACTTTCAGTGTTAGAAAATATACAATTTATGTTGTTTGCTACAGTCATTCGCATAAACATTAAGCTTTATATGTTCGATTTTTCACAAACTTTATAGAAATATATTTGCTCAGTATTGCTAGAATCAGTAAGAGTAGGGGTTTCTCAGTTGTGAGTGCTAAATCAAGATCTAGAACACCAAAGTGAGACTAGACTTGTTCACGCTATTCAGAGAAATTAAGCTCATTGAAAGTTTGAACAAATATAACTTGCGAATGAAGAAAAACATGAGTAGTTACTTTAAATAAATAAAACATGCTCGTACATTAATGCATCGAACATTAAACTTACATAGATATTCATATAAAATAAGATTAAAATAATAATAATAATAATAGTGTATTGAAATCTCCTTTGGGTGATATAACAATACACGATAATAAACATAATTGATGCTTGACTTAAATTTAATATAATTGGTAATTTTTTATACTCAAGTTAGACATGTCTATTATCTTTGGATATATAAACAAATCTTAACTAAGTATATAAATTGACTACAATTATATTCAAAAATTATAAAACAAACGATCAACTTTTGGGCGATCTAGAAATATTTTATAATCAATGAATTTTAATATTTTCGTAATGAAATGTTAAATTATTTCATAACAAACATCACTTTTTCGTGAGTAATTGAATTTATTTAATTTGACATATATTAAACTTATTAATTTGGTCACTTTGGCGACTAACAAATTAAACATAACATAAACATCAAATAAATAATAATTTCAATCATATCAATTTACTTTAATATTAGTGATCTAATTCAAGATTTAATTCACAGTGAAAATTTAATATAATTAACATAAATAAAATTATATGAAAAATCATAAATGTAGTAACCAAGACTCTAATACCACATGTTAGAAATTCATGTTTGAACTTTATGACACAAATTCCAAAAATTTATAATAGCCAAGATCTTTTAAATTCATGATTTTTACATATCTATAATAAAGTAACGCATACATGTATTCATAATGAAGAAATTTGATCTTAAAGAGATGAAGTTTCTCTCTCTAATCCCTTGAAACTTTCTGTACTTTCTGATAGAGGGAAATGTACGGGGTGTGTTAGGAAGAGAGAAGACTCATTCTCTAAATCATGCTCTATTTAACCACCATCCATCAATGGGTTACAAACCAATAGGATTTAGATAATTTAATAAATTAATTGATTTTTTATTATTAAAATCAATGACATAAGTTAGTAAATCTTATTCATTTTGGGGATTACATGAGTTATAAAATTAATATCATAGGTTATCATAAATTATGACATAAGTTATGAGTTAAGATAATTAAAAATTTGAGTTATCAAAATAAATATCATAAGTTGTTATAAGTTATGAGTTAAAAACATAAATAACTTAAGTTATCAAAATAAATATCATAAGTTGTCATAAGTTATGAGTTAAGAAAATAAATAATTTAAATTATCAAAATAAATATCATAAGTTGTTATAATTTATGACATAAGTTATGGGTTAAGAAAATAAATAACTTAAGTTATCAAAATAAATGTCATAAGTTATTAAAATAAATATGAGTCATAAGTAAAATATAACAACCCCAACATTTTTGTTAGATCTTAGCTAAATTTAAATTTCCACCTTTCAAAAGTATCTTTAGCTCCAAATCACTTCCATTGAATTCCATTTTATCCCCTCACTCAAAATAGAAAAAAACCAATCAAATCCCATATCAAATCTCATCATATCCATTGCATAAAAGGGCTAAAAGAGATTCATCTAACATGAAAAATTGAATAACTTCAAAATTTACAGTGTTTGGAATTGTGTACATGATTAAAATTTTAAAAATCAAATAATAAATTTAATAAGTCAAAATTATAAATTTTAATCTTCTTTTTCGGAAGGCTTTTATTTTACTAATTTTCCTCTACTTTATATGCCTTAGTTTTGTTTGATGGTAGGTGGATGATCACTACTTGATTGTAGTTAAAATTGGTGCGGCTTCACTCTCTTTTCTTGCTTTTGTTTTGAATTTTCTCCCCACACATTGCTTTTTGTCTCAAGGCTCGATTTAATGCTTTTCCTTACTTTGATGATTGAAAATCATCTTTTGATGATTGAAAAAAATGTCGATATTAAAATTTCTAGTGTCATATGCTTGGTGGTCAACCTCCATAGGTTGTGTATTTGGTGGTCGATCACTTTGAGATGTTGTTGATGGAAGATTTAGGTAACACCCTTATCTTTTATTGATTTTTATATCAAACTCTTTGACTCCTCTCTGCCAAGATATGTAGTCTCTTTCGATAAGTTTTTCTTATCTCAAACAACAAGAGCTTAAAGCCCTTGCAAGTGGTCGACCCAAACTGCGACATTCTTAATTTAGTTTAGCTATTCTTCTTCGCCACCCTCTAAACTCTTTAGATCACCAATATTGTTAAACTAGATCTTCACACATCCTTTAGCCTCTCAAAATCTCTCTAGCTCTCAAAGTCACCATCAGGCCCAAGCTCCAAACAAATTTTCCAAGTCTAGATCAAAACCAGCTCGAAATGAACACTTTGACCTACGTTTAGCCCTCCACTAAAAATTCCAAAATTTTTTGGAGCAAAAGTATTAGATCACATACCTTAACATTCCCTTACAACTTTCAAGAGGATTCATACTCTAAATCCCCCTCATTTTCACAACTCTAAAGGTAAAATTCTAATGGATAGTCATAGGGTTGGTTTGACCTAAAGCCCTTGGCTGACTCCCATCCTTTGGCCTATTGTGTTTTGGCTAAGACTAGTTTCCTCCGCCTACAAGCTTAGCCTCTTTTGAAGTAAGAGCTTACATTTCTTGACTCTATTTATATCGAGTGAAATTCTTTATAAGGGAGTGTTCCACATGCAAATCTCTACTCAAGGGTTGTTGATTTGTGTGTGGATTAATCTCTTACAAAAGATTTCTTGCACAATACAGGGCAAGAGGATAGGTTCTTACATATAAAAAAAGGATTTCTTGTTGGTGAAGGCAACTAATTAGAGATAATACATAATATCATAGGTTTGCCACCAAACATATAATACTTTTTTTTTACAAACAAAAGAAATTAGTTAAGCCTAAGATAAATGATTATTCTTTAGTGGATGCTTGATCTACTAATTGCATATATGTCAAAGGTTGAAGTTCTAAAAGATCCTTATGTTGAAATTACTAGAGTCAAGGTTTTAACTCTAATATCAATGTTAACCTAGCCTCAGAGGTGGGGATTCAAGGCTTTTGATTGTTGTTCTGGTGGGTGGCTAAGGATGTATGGAAGACCCATAAGTGAATGGGGAAATTTTATGCTCAGAATTTTACCTCTAGGGTTTTGGTTTGGAGAGTTCTCAAGGCATAGATTCCGTTGGAGGAGGTTATAAGGGAGGGTTACGAGATATGGTTTGGAGTTTTTGGTCAGAAAAAGCACCCAAATAGTTTTGGTGCTTTTTCTTTCAACCTTTTAACATTGTCAAAAAAGTCTTCCTGAGGCACATCGACCCAAGACCCACAACAACATCGAAGGAAATGTCATGAGGAATTTTGAGTCAGGCAATATAAAGAAGGTATATTGAGTTAAAAAGAATTACATAAAGCTAAATAGAAAATTCAATTACAAATTTAAAATACAAATTTTGTTTCTCATGATTGATGTTTATTGTTACATTAATCATCTTCTTGGTGGTATAGTTTTGGTAGTCCAAGTATCAGGAGATGGGGTGGAAGAAGCTTACACTTGAAAATCTTTGTAGCAAAGTCTTACTCAGCCACCCCTTGCTCGAGTTAATCATGAAAATTTTTTCATCTAAACCTTATTTTATTTTCTAAACCGATAATCTTAATGTAATTTGAAGAAATGGAAATTTCCTTAACAAAATTAATTGATACTTTATTTTGCCTTTTATTCTCAGAGACAGAAAGATAAGATACTCATGAAAGTATTTTGAGTCACTTGACTCATGATGATTCCGTAATAGTTGAAGATTTTGACAATTTCAGAGAATGATGGAGGTTAAAAATTAAGGTGGAATTGATTTTTTGGAAAGAGAGTTAAGAAACTCTCCATCTGTATAGCTTTAGCACCAATATTAATTACACAAGAAAACACAGGAAGAACAGAAGAATCAGAGGACTTGTGATCATAATGAAGAGAAATTGTAAAATAAAGGGTTATTTATGGACTGAATTGTGGCTACCTTAATTGCCTCAAGTCAATCGACGTATAAATTTCAGCATAATATATATCAAATAAAGTTATCTTCATGATATTATTGCAATCATTATATGATAACTCCAGAAATGCAATAAACGAACTGCCTTTGACTTGCTTAACGTTAGTGAGAACTAACTTCCAATGAAGGTTGAACTTGGACCAAATTCTTGGCTGTTTACAAACTCTATCATAAACCTGAATTTAAATAAGTGAAGTTTAACCTGTGGCAAAATCCAAATCATGGCGATTATCAACTTCATAATAATGCCTGACTTCATACATACAAATTTCAAGGCACAAGCAAAGCCAATATAAGGAATAAATCTAAACTTAAATCAAAATTACAAGCATGCTTGACAATAATCTCTTATTTCATCATGCAAGAAGTTCTATTACACACTAATTCTTAAAGAAAAATAAAAGAGAATGAAAAACATAATTTTTTTCACAATGCGGGGTAAATCAAAACATCAATTTCTAGGACGACTCAAACAAACAGTGCATTGTTGAAATCACCATACAACTATAAACCAACACAACCTAATTAGCTACTGGGATTTGGTCTGGTGCGATCTTGTAACGTTTCTTGCCACTTGAGAGTAATTGGCATAATATAACTCAACACCAACAAAAAATTAATTCACCATTGAAGTTGCAAAAAAAATTTTCATTACAATAAGCCTTTAATTCTTCTTATCGAATTTGCCTTAATTTTCCTTTAAACTTTTCAGGAAGAATGACAGGGCAATTACTTCAAAATTCCAATCTTAATTTGCCCATCTTTAGTTGTGAATCAAACATGGTTTGAAGAGTTGTTCTCTTCTTCATTAAGACAATCTCTATACGCAATTCTTCAAATTTATCCTCTAGGATCCTCATCTTTGGCTTTTATAGAAGATCTTGTCATAGGATCTGTTGTCTCAGAACCCACTCTTTCAGCAAAATCCTTAGGGGACTCTTTATCACCAAACTTTGTAACTTACGGAGCATAATTCCCTTTACTACCATCGCCAGTAACCCTCTCATCAAGGATTCCCTCCTTGATAACCTCAGTTGTATTGATTGGAAAGATCCTTCCTAGACTATCTTTTTTATTGTGATATCTACACTACTGATTACCTCTTTGGATGTCCTTTTCTGTGTAGAAGTTGTTTTAGACCCAATGGGGAGATCTTCTTGATTGATCTTTCAAAATCGATAACCTACTTGTGGGCCACTAGCTTAATTTAAGGAGGTTTGGTTTCTACTTCCTGAAATTTGTTTAACTTAGCTACTAAGGAAGACCTTGAAGATTTAAAATTGCTTCTTATCCACCTCTCAGAAGAAGACTTTCACTTCTATTGCAAGTTTAAAATAAGTGAAATCCTCTATAATGATTGTTGAGGGGCTAAAGCTTCTAACAATAACTG
>NEWO01000067.1:316564-400350 GCA_003013225.1 Phalaenopsis aphrodite
CATCATCAATGGAACTGACATCAAAAACAGGTTTTAAACTTTTGCAGTGGATATTGCTATTTTTATGATTTCTCAATTTGCGAGGGTTTTAATTCCAAAAAGGTATCTTATTTCTATGTTCGCTGTTTTCTCTATGACTAGATAATAAAGGTGTTCTAAGTTGTCGGGTTTTGCTTTTTTTAATGCATTGTGAGTGAAGTATTTAAGATTGTTTTGTCACCTAGAAATATATTTGATTCAGCACGAAACTTTAGGTAATATTCAATTTTAAATCTACCTATCCGCCGTCATCATCCAACTATCACCATTCATTTGTAGCCTCTCGGTAGGAGAAAATATTCCGTCCGGATGACCAACCACCGGGCGTCATGTCACCATACGTCTCATCGGAGAGTGACGTTACGTCCAGTGGTTGATCGTCCGGACGTGCTTGTTAAACACTTCAAATCACAATCACAACTAGATTAACTGCATCGGTCTACTGTCGTCGCCACTATCAAAATCATAGTTGTCAATTATCCTATAATAGAGACTAATTAATGTGATATATATGTATATATTTTAATAGGGGAAAAATAAAATGATATTAAATTCTAAGAAAAGTATAGTTAATAAAGAAAGCCATTACAATGTCAAAATTAGTAATTTCATAATAATAATAGTAAGTAAAAAAATGAGATTATTCAAAATACTCATAGGTTAAAATGAAAAAAAAAAAGACCAAGTAAACTAAATAAAGGGGACCAAATAATAATAAAAAGAAATATATGTATAAATTAATTAATATGAATGTTTACCATGTTATTATAAGTGTGAAATTAAAGTAGACCAAGTTCAAGGAGTAAAATTGTAAAAAATAAAATCTAATGAAGTTCACGTAGGTGGCCACATTTTTAAGTTGGAGTAATATTTTTATGTTATTAATTCTATCTCATTTGAAAATTATGCTCATTATTTAATTTTATTTTATGTTGATATTATATATTATGTCTACATACCACGGTCTGTTGGTTGGCATCCATGGCATAAGCCCACTCAGATCAGGGCTTCGAATTCCCTCTAGCACAATTCTCTTTAAGGAGTTGGTACTCGAATTGTTAGGTACATTAGGGGTGGTTGTAGGCTCGTATAATGACATCTAGTCATTCCTTTTAAAAATAAAAATATAATATATATACATACATATATATATGACAAGATCGCTCTGCAAATGATACATTATGATTTATCCTTCTTATTGACCAATCCACCACATTGTAGGAATGAAATATATCTTGATGCTAGACCATGACTATGTATTGTATATTATACAATATTTTCTCATAAAAAATATTAATTCAAACATGATATATACTTGTTACATGATTAATCCTTAAATGAAAAAAATGAATATTATGACTCTACAAGTGTACAACACTTGAGCTATTAAGCAATATCTATGATCATTGTAGTTACCTAAGCATATTTTATGAATTTTCCTGTAATTTAATATGCATGCATGTTATTTTCTTAAAATTTAACTTATAATAAATTATAATTGTAATATATCCATTTAAGTATATTTATGGCTTACAGAATCTTATTAATGTTCATAAGAAAGAATTAAGTTTTATAAATGAATTAGTGAAGATAATTCATGTAACACCAAGTTAATTTTTGGTAAAAGGGCATTATTCGGCTCTTTATGTATTAATCACAAAAAAAAAATTACAAAAATAGGCAAGAGGACTTATCTACACCCCACTTACAACGCACACAAAAAAGAAAACTTAAAAGTCTTCTTTCCCAAGAAATGAAAAAATACAACTCACACACCCAACAACCAAAACAACAAAAAACTCCAAAGCATTAAGAAACATTCTTAAGAGCCAATTGCAACAAAACAGAAGGAACAACTTTGGAAAGAAAAGCACCATTCAGCTGTAAACCAAGTGTAGCCGCCCAATGAGCAAACTCCATTACCTTCTCTCTTAGTATGATTCTTGGATAAAGTTGCAATCCTCTTCATTTGAATATTAACACTCCAATGATGATCTTCCTGAAATCTGCAGTACTTCCATAAGATCAAAGAGTCAGTTTCAAGGATAATATAATGCCAACCAAACTTTTTTGCCACCATAAAACCAAAGACCAAAGCATCTGCCTCAGTGACCAGTGGGGAAACAGGGACATCATTTGCCGAAAACCAGCTAATAATAGAACCCAAAAAATCCCTACGCACACCTCCAACACTAGCAAAATTAGGCTTTCAACAACCATCAATATTGATTTTAATATAAGGTGCATTAGGCTTGCACCAATGAGCCAATGAAACATGTTTACTGATTAAGGGAACAAGAATAGATAACTTCTTCAAAATAAAACTCAGCCTGCCCGTCAACTTTTTAATAGGGGTCAGAAGATTAAGCCCTTTCATCAGGTAATTAATAATCCTACTAATCGTACAATGAATATGAGGAACCATATTATAATATTTAATATCATTCCTCATAATCCAAATGAACCAAAGGATAACAATAGGGACGACAGTGAAAAAGGCATGACCAAAATTCTTCCAAACATTGAATAAATCAGAAATGACATTATAGTGAGTCACATAATTCTCCATATGCAATTTTAAAGTAACCTGTCTCCAAATTTCCTTAGTAACCTGACAACTCATAAAAATATGAAGACCGGTTTCTTCATGATTTTTGCATAAAACACAACATGAAGGAAGTCTCAAACCTTTTAGCTTTAGCAGATCGTCCGTTGGAAGAAGATTATGCATTACTCTCCAAATAAAGAAGGACATGGAAGGTTTGACCCAAGAATTCCAATTCCATCGAAGGCCTAACCCCTGAAGTAATTAAAAGAATTAGCAAAGCTTTTATAAACAGAATCTCCCATCCTTCCTTTAATCTTGGCCATATAATTATCGTCCCTGTTAATAGGAATCAAATTAATGAAATAAGCATCTTCAATATGAACCATCTCTTTAAGCTTTTATAAACACCAACGATTCTCATTCCATAAATCTCTCACTTTAACATCAATAGCAACAGGGCCACCATAAAAATCAACTAGAGCTCCCTTCCCCATCCAATCATCATACCAAAAGGAAACATCACATTCACCAATATCCCAATAGATAAAATCTTCAGTGTTCCTTGCTACTTTTAACATTTCATGCCAAATAAAAGAATCATTCTTTTTATAAGTAATAGTCAGAGGATGTTTATTAAAACAATATTTGGCATGCATTAAGGAAGCCCAAAGAGAACAATTCTTTCTGAATCTATACCACAATTTCATGCAATTTATTGTGATAGAATCAGATAAACTACGAAAGCCAAGACCGCCTTTATCAACAGGTTTACAAAGCTTCTTCCAGCTAGTCCAGTGTATCTTAGACTTGCCATTACCTTCCCATAGAAATTTTATTAAAAAGTTTTTCAATCTTTTCAATCATACCCAAAGGAATATTCATAATTTGGAAAGAGTAGAGAGGGAGAGAAATAAGAACACTTTTAAGTAAAGTAATACGTCCTCCAAAAGAAAGAAACTTATTTTCCCAAGATAAAATCCTTTGTTTGATTTTATCAAAAAGCTTCATACACAGGGCAGTACGATTTTTTGCCTTTATCCAAATTAAAACTCAAATAAGTAAAAGGCAACATAGCCTTATTGCATCCTTTATAATCCATAATCCAAGCTTCTTCGAAATAGAAATCCTCTTAGAACAATAAGAGGAGCATTTGGAAGTATTAAAAAACAAACCAGACGTATTCTGAAAATTAAAAATCTCAGCCCAAACCTTATTAATGGAGTACTTATTGGCATTGGTAAATATAATCAAATCATCAACAAAGCATAAGTGGGAGATACTCAGCCTTCCTTTATGAATAAAATTCAAACTCGGATAATCAACAAACAAAGCATTCAATCTTCTCGGCAAATAGTCAAAGGCGAGAATAAAGAGATAAGGAGATAGAGGATCTCCTTGTTTAATGCCTTTATAAGCTTTAAAGAAGCCATACTTGTTACCATTTATAAGCAGGGAGTAGTAGTTATCACTAAGAGTTTGATAGATAAGCTTACAAGTGGCTGCATTGAAGCCAATAGTATGGAGAACGTTCATAATGAAGTCCCAACGAATAGTATCAAAAGCTTTTTTGATATCCATCTTAAAAAATAATATTTCCCCATCTACTCTTTTTATTAATGTCCGTTATAAGCTCTTGAACAGTAAGAGCATTGTCACAAATATTCCTATCCTTTAAGAAAGCGGATTGGTTAAGACAAATAATATTATTTAGAATAGGTTGCAATCTTTTCACCAAAATTTTTGAAATAATTTTGGATAGGACTATATTCAGGCTAATAGGTCAATAGCCATCCCAAGTATTAGCATTTTGAACTTTAGGTATCAAAACAATATTAGAGGTTTTAAAATATATAGGCAAATGTATAGCTCTAAAAAAGTCTTGTATAGCTGTAACAACATCAGCATGAATAATGCTCCAACCACTTTTATAGAACTCAGCTGTGAAACCATCAGGGTCAACAGCTTTGTCATCTTCCATATTATCAATTATATCTTTGATTTCCGCAATAGTAGGAATACAAGTAAGAAAGGCATTGTCAATTACATTATTGCCATGGTAAAGTGAACCATCCAGATGAATCGAAGAATCCCCATCATTACTAAAAGCGGTGGAAAAATATTGAACACCATTGGAAGCAATATCATTGATATTCGTTAGTACAATACCATCAGCAGTAAGAATCTTAGAAATGAAATTGATTTTCCTTCGATTATTAATACAAGCATGATACTGGGCAGTATTTTTGTCACCATCCAAAAAATGAGCTTTGACAGCTTTTTGAGCAAAGAAATTTTTCTCCATAGAAATAGCTTCACTAAGATTTTGCTGACCCTGAAGCAAAACATCCCAAGCAATAAGGTTATTAGCATAATCAAGCTCAAGAGATTTAACCTTTTCTTCATTAGACTCAATTTTCTGATGAAGATTACCAAAGGCCTCCCAATTCCATTCTCGAAGAGCCTTAGCTAATTTTTTTTTTGTAAACACCACAATCTATAACCATAAGACCTAACAACATTAGCCTTCCAGTGATTCTGAAGGAATTGCTTATAATCTTCATGAAGAGTCCACATATTATAAAATCTGAATTGATAATTAGTCGTGTAAGAGCTATCCATAATCTTCATCAAGATAGGGGCATGATCAGAATCACCAATAGACAAATGTTGAACTTTATGCAAGGAAAAATCACTAATCCAATTGGAATTAGCAACAAATCTATCAAGACGTTCAAAAACTTTGCCTCTATGCCAAGTAAATGGGTTTCCATTAAAACCCAAATCAAATAGCCCCGCCTCCATCAGAGTATCATTAAACTAAGTAATAAGAGTAAAATTAGGAGGAGCCCTCCATTTTTCTCAGAAACAGCAGAAATCATATTGAAATCTCCGCTAATAAGCCAAGCCTCATTAAAGGGGTTAATAGATTTAATCTGACTCCAAAGCTCAAGTCGAGCTTGCTTAGTGCAACCAACGTAAATGATAGTGAAAAGAAAAGATTCATTAGAAATATGAACTCTAATATGCAGTAATTGATGATGATTGATAAGAATATCAATCCTTATAGAGTCCTACCATAAAAACCAATTATTATTATTAAGATTAGCCAGAGAATTGAAAGCACCAAATCTCTTCAAATAAAAAACATTATTTCTAGTAGCAACCATAGGTTCCAGAATACCAAGATACCGTAATTTATAAGCACAAATTAAATTTTTGAGCCGATTAGAAGCACAAGACTTTGCTATGCCTCTAATATTCCAAACTATAGTTTTAAACTTCATCAATAACAATTTTCCCTCTACTGGGTCTAGGAATAATTGTCAAATCAGACTAATCAATTTCCTTCCCCATTAAATGAGAATGAAAAGCCTCAGGATTTACATAGCTTAATTCTCTGTTGCCTCGAAATTTTCTCTTACGAGAAGAACGTTGTACCATCTAATCTTCCTCTAACTCCATTCGAGTAAGAGCAGGATTTTCTTTAAAAACAGGGCTAAAATGTAAAACCATTTGTTTATCATTATCAGAAATAACAATAGTATTGTTGTCTGAGACCACCCTATTAGGATCACGAGTTGCTTCAGTAACAATATCTGTATTATTTTCATTAGAAAAACAACCAGCAGTCTCTATAATCAACGAATTATCAACAGCATCAGTAACAAGATTAGTAACCAAATCTGTATTATTGTGCATTTTTATAGATAAAGAATGTAAATATTCCACTCTATCCTCCTTATGCAAAGCAACAGCCATCAGTTTGATAGCAGTAGTAGTCCCACTGTGAGTTTTGCCATATTGAGGTTTATAATTCTTTAATTCAGGGTGAGCATGATAATAATGAGAAAGAAGATGCCCAAACATCTTGCATTTAGAACACTAATGTGGAACAAATTTCATCTCGGTTTTTTGCCAGTACCCATCATTCAAATTTCCTATCCAAATAGAATCTTGAAAACTAGAAGTAACATTCATTTCAACCAGAATTCGAGCCATCGAAGGCCTAGAAAGATTGCTAGTGGCAATATCCATTTTTAAAGGTTTCCCAAAAATTGAACCAAAAGAATAAAGAACTTCAGGTTAAAATAATGAAGTTTCAAACCTAGAAATCTAATCCAGATAGGCACAATAAGAGGTTCTTCCTCAGGATTGAATTTGGGAGTCCATTTAAGAAGTTTCATATAACACTTTCCAATTGTCAAAACCATTCTAGCAAAAAAGTGAGGTATAATCCTCCTCTAATTGTAATTTAATCATAAGATTTCTATTATCGATCAACCCCAAATTCCAGCAGCCAACCAGATGTAAATCTGAAAAGAACTTACAGATAACTTCCAACTTTGGATGAGCAAAAGAAAATTTACCAACCAAAGTATAGTTTAAGGGTTCAATGAGGACGTTTGTATCTTCTTCAGAAAAAAGAAGAGCAGGTTTTCCATTTTTACGAGACGGTTTTTGAAGCAAACCACCTGAATCAGCCCCTGAAATTAGATCTTGAAAATCCAACGGGAAACAAATCTCTCCTGACCCATAGGGCTTACCTGAGACCACATCCTTGAAGGATGGGTCAACCGAAGCCATCAATTGAAGTTGGATATAGAGAATCCAAACAAAAACAACGAACAAAGAACCCTAATTAGAAGATCATCGAGGAGAACAAGAAGGCTTCAAGAAAGCTCCCTCATCATTCAAGTCTAGAAGGCGATTTTTCAACCAAATATGCTTGTAACACCAAGTTAATAAGTAATAGGTATTTAGAACTTTATGATTTTGTTTCATGGTATTAGAAGTCATTATTATAAGATTTTTTTGTTCAATAAATTTAATATTACATATTAATAATAGATTTAATTACATACTCTGGTCGATAATTTGTTTCCGTCTTAATAATTTCAAATTCTCAGGCTAGGTTTTGACAAAACCGCCCTTGAAGATAATTTGGACATTAAATCCTTACAATGCATAAAAGTCTCTTTTCACATCTAATAATGTTTAATTAAAAAAAATGTAACTATAATTTAATCAATTTTAGGGCTATTTTTTATCTTAAATAAGGCAAAAAAATAAATAAATAGTTATAAAATTCAGTTTTCTATTTAAAAATTTGCATCTATACCATTCATTTCCTATGTATTTACATATCTAACGCCTAAACCTAATTCTGACAGTCATACAAACTTACATATGCGTGAAAATATATATTTTACTTTTTAAACTTGAAAAGATGATATTCTTAATGTGATGTAAAAGATTTAGGTGGTATAATTATAAAATATAAAATTTAAATGTTAGATATGTAAATACATAAAAAATGGATTGTATAAAACTCCTTTTCATTATCATCCTCAAGCTAAACATATCTTGTCCAATGCTCTTTCTATTAATTCATTGCTAAATAATCAGCCAAGGTGATTACCTTTCCGAGCAAGTAAGATGTGACTAATCATTTAACCCGTGCTTAGTCATATCACATAAACTCATTAATTAATCCATCATTAAACCCTAATTATTAATTGATAGTGAAATTTGCAGATCTCATAATTTTGTAAAAGAGCATTTACATATATACCATCCAATTCCTATGTGCTTACTTATCTAACAATCAAATTTTATCTTTTACATTTATACCACATAAAAAATATCACTATTTTTCTAAAAAAATAAAATACACTTCTTCATACAAAGAAAAGATGGCATGTATATATAAATAGGCTTAAGTTTAAAGGTGTGAAATGTAAATACTTATGAATTGAGTGGTATGTATGTAAATGTTCCTTTCTTGAATGGTGAGAAACCAGGCTGGCAATTGGATGTTGACGAGTTGGGATTAGGTGGAGGGTAAAAGTGATGACATGGGTTATTGAGATTAATAAATAATAATGATTAGTGATACGTGGCATGCACACGTCATCGCCGTATGATTATTGAGTTTGAGTTTATCATTTTCTCACTCCTAAGAGCCGTCTTAGATTTCTTGTGCCCAAGTCAAAGCGTCTATTCAAATTACACCAACTCAATATATATATATATATATATATATATATATATATATATATATATATATATAAGAAAAGGAATGATCAGAGGCTATTATAAGAGCGTCCAACCACCCCTAATTCGAGTACTACAACTTTAAGACCAAATTGTGCCAGAGAGGATTTGAACCCTCGACTTAAGGATTCTTATACCGTGGATGTCAACTAAGAGAAATATGTTTGGGCAAATGTTTCAGAATGACGCCATCAATCATAAATTTGGATAGCAGAGCTAGAAAGCAGCCATACATATATAAAATATAAGAAATACTCATGTTGCTTGAAAGTTTAAATATTGTATCATTTCCCCTATAAATAGAAAATCATTTTATGAGTAAAGTAGGGCAGAGAGGTCCGAGAAGACTCCAATTACTCTATATTATTGTTTATTACTATGCATTTCTCTCTCTCTATCCCTTTCTCTCTCCTATCTTGTGCTCTACTCCTCTAGTACAATTCACAAATAAATTTAGATTCAGCAAGTTAGTATGACATTAATTTTGTTTGAATAGATTATTAAAATTGTATTTTTTTTTTTATGTACATATTTCTTTACAATGTTTTGGGGGTATAAAGTTTTGCATGGCTTTATGATTTTAACTTCTTATAATGAGATTTTTTAATAATAAAATTATTTTAAAGTTTGAGATTTTTATTGAACAATAATTTTAGTTTTATAAACTAAATTTTTAGGTTTTTTAAGCAAAATTCTAAAAAAAAATTACTATTCTCATAATAATTTTATAATTGTCCTAAACCGACAATCGTCTCCTTATAATTTTATAATTGTGCGAACTCAAATTAAAAATATTTGATTTGCAAAAAAAATCAGGTGGCTGATACTTATATTAAAAAAAATATTACAATAAACAGTTCAGTTATGTTGTCAACAGTAAGAAAGAGTAAAGAAAAACGTGTTTTTGCATTTTAGTGATTTTTTTGTGTTTTCTTTTACTTAACTTTTTTGTGTTTAACTTGCAAGTACAACATGAAATTGAACTGATGAAATCAAGAGAAGCCTTGAAGCTTAAAGGTGCAAAGTCGCCTTGAAGCTTAAAGGTGCAAAGTGGCACTGGTGTCTAGACGTTGGACCCTTGGGTGCCTAAGTGTCAGTCCCTGCTTTACCAACCCGAGAGGTTGGAACGTAGGCGCTAACCATTGGTCGCCTAGTCGTCGTGACATGGGCACCTAGGTGTCGGTCCCCTTGGGCGCTTAAGCACCTGTCTACTCTTCAGCAGACAAAATCAGAATAAAAATTTCAAGTAAATAACTTAGTTTTTTAGAGATTTTTTTTTTAAAAATTTCTATGTTAATTCTACCTCTCTAATCCTGACTAAATATCATAATTATAAGAGGATTTACATAAATATCACACAATTCTTATATATTTGCATATCCAACATCTAAACATCTATATTAACATCTACAATATTTTGGTGTCTTAAATCTATGCATGAAAATGAAAATGTTAGTAAAAGTGATATTAAAACTTTGAGTGCCACAAATGTAAATATAAGAATTTAGGGGTT
This sequence comes from Phalaenopsis aphrodite, assembly GCA_003013225.1. Classification (NCBI taxonomy): domain Eukaryota; kingdom Viridiplantae; phylum Streptophyta; class Magnoliopsida; order Asparagales; family Orchidaceae; genus Phalaenopsis; species Phalaenopsis aphrodite. The sequence goes on from NEWO01000067.1 coordinate 326,719, forward strand.
AGATGTATAAAAACATAAAATTTGTATGATATGAAGATCGTAAATGTCCCTAAGTTTCATATTCATGCATAACACGCATATAACATATATCTTGACAACACTTAAGCCGATCGAAGTTAAAGCAAACCTGCCCATTAACATTAAACAAAAAGATTTATTTCTCTTCATTGTATAAACAACTACGTACATATCGCAAGCAAAACAAAGCAGCAGTTAACAAAACACAGAAGATTTATTCCTCTCTTGTTCGCTTCACCTATTGGAATTGGAGGATAACTCCCTATTAAATCTTCTAATGAACTCCTCCACTCTTTTATTCAGCTCCTCATCGCTCATCTTCCAATACTCGCTCTCCTCCTCGTTGTCAGGGCTCTTCGGCTGCGTCTTTGGTTTCTCCGCCGGCGGCGTCTTTGGTTTCTCCGCCGGCGGCGTCTTTGGTTTCTCCGCCGGAGGATAACTCGCATTCTTTACACTTTCTCTATCAATCTCTGAACAATTCAAATGCTTCTCTTTCACGTTTGCATGATTCTCTGTATTGTTGTTTGATTGCTCTTCGACGAAACAAGGAGGTATGTTATAGCTTGTATTGTGCGGGATGAAGTGGTTGTTATTAATGTGGATGTTGGTATCGTCGGGGGCGGAGAAGAAGCCAGAGTCGGCGGCAATGAAGAGAATGATCGAATTGGAGAGAAGGAACCAAAAGGTGGTGTCTTTGATGAGGTTGGATGGGGAGGTGTTGAGGAGGGAGAGGTAGAGGAGAGGGAGGGAGAGGGATAAGAAGGCAGATATGGAGGTTTTCTTCATCGGTGATTCTTTCATTTTTTTGGTTATTTAAAGGGGTGAGTTTTGATTATTATTTTGATGGAAGAATTGGAATATTATTTATGAGGGGAGATTGCTGAAGTTTTGGGTGGCTGGAGTCATGGAGGTCTTATTTATAGAGGAGACAATGTGAGGCCAAATGATTGATTTTGAATTGTTGTAATAATCAGGATGAGCATTGAAAATTGTTAGATTAACTAATAATTTTGGTGGACTTTAGCACGATGATTAGTATTAGGGGTGTATAATATAATTAGTTGGTTTAAAACAAAAACTAAAATGAACGAAATTAAGCATGTTTGGCTAATTTGGTGCTATCACGAAAAAATATTTTTCACAACACTTATATAGAATCAGTGTTTAAAAGCACCCACGAAAGGACGTATACTGCCAATATTTAAAAGAATTACGACCAAGGTATTTAAAAGTGATGTTGTAGGGTATACGACAATGTTATTTTGCCTTAGTGAGTGCCGCCTGACAATAATATGAGTTCAACTTAATTGGTGAACCCCTCCAATTCGAGTGGATGACTGTCGAGCTATGATAAGTAGTCCTGTTGAATAGGAGGATCACTGTGAGTTGGGTGTCCTTCTTAGTCAGGTATTTACATGCATATCACTTAAATCTATAAAAATATATTACAATCATTATGTTTTTATAAGTGAAATACACATTTTCATGCATAAATATAAAACACCAGGATGTTATAAATGTAATCGCCAAATTTTAGGCGTCAAATATATAAATACATAACTTCATAGCACCAGGGGTAGGTTTCCAAAAATTTTATTGATATTTATCATTGTGTAAATTCTATTTTTCAAATAGAAAAGAAATTCGTAAAATTATAGAAGTAAGAAATTAAACATTTTGAATTAAGTTTTAGCAGGCTTTAAATCAAATTGGATCCAAATCCCAACCTCTTATCTAGTTACCCCTGACCCGGCCCGCAGTAAGATCGCTCGGCCCAAATTATGCGGTTGGATCGTGTTGAACGGTCCGAGTGTCGGACCAGTCCGGCTGACAGTGTCTAAGCGTGTCCCGTGGGTTCCCCATATTTAAATAATTTTTGATAATTTCGGGGAGGATGAGGACCTGAGGTGGAGCAGAGTTCTTCTCCCCAGTAAGAGAGAGAGGCGGAGAGGGAGCGAGAAGAGCGAGGGAGAGGGGAAGGGAGAACGCTTTATATGTAGCTTTACCCTACTGTTGTCTCGATGGCATCAAATCCACCGCAGACAGGTTTGTGAAGGAATTTCATCGATTCATTTTGCGAAATTAGATGTTAGGACGGTTGACTTTATGACCTGATTTGTGTTATTACGATTTCATGATCTATGTAATAGATTTTGCGTGTGAATGGTTCCAATGAAAGTTTTCTAGGGTTTTTGCATAGGCCAACCTGGTGCCGAGTGCCCGTGGGAAATCTCTGCGATATTTTCTTTTTTTGCCTTTGAAACGTACTGATTTGGTGGACGATTGAAATCTGTTCGGGGAGCGATCGAATGTTCTTAAATAGATTGACCTTTGTTTGCTTGGTTTCCTCTTTTTTTTCATAAACTTTCTTTTTTGGTTCCCATCACATCACCGGCGGATGATGTAATCTGATGTGTTTGTTGAATTCCTCCTTTGCCTTAACTTGATTATATATTTTTTTTGTTGTGCGTCTGAAGTATAGATGATACTGATTGCATGCTAATATCAACTCTTTCTTGTGATTATGGGCAAGATAACCGTCTAAGTTGGTTGCGTACCTTTTTTTTCCTTATGACTGTGAGGTATTTCTCGTTTATTTGCTTTATTCTTATGCAATATCTTTGTCATCAATTTTAGACAGGCTATAATGGCCATCTATGTATATAAATTGGTTTTGAATCTTCACTTTAATAATTCAATCGATAGATTGCAATATAACCTTTGGAATTTCTATAGCATTTTATTCTACATTATATTTTATTTTAGACAATAGAAACTCAAACCGCCCACCCCTATGAGATAATTCTCATGCTTTACTTTGATGCATATTTTATTTCGTTTTATTGTTTATATATTGAACATATGTTTGTTATGCTGTTAAGTACCAAAGAACTTATGTATATGAAGCTGCAATATCATTATTCCACCTCCATGAATTTGTTGTGTGTAAGAAGATTAAATCATGGACACTATTTAACAGAATTGTGAAAACCGACCGAACGTCGAACTAGAAGGAAGAGATATGTAAGGTTGAGCCGGATGATGTAATAATCATAAAAAATATTTAAGTATAATAAAATGTAACAAAAATCAGAATTATAAAATTTAAAAATTTGAGTAACTGTAAAACAGAAGCTAGAGAAAAAATGAAATTTTAACAAAAATCTTCTTTATACAATGAATTGTAAAATTACATTTCTAACGAATGTTAACCCACAACTTATATTTTAAATTGCACATTAAGCAGTCTACTAGAAACACAATAGATTGAAAATTAGAATTTAATCAATTAAATTTTAATAAAAAATGCTTGATACTTTACAAGTTATGGCATTATTTTGAAACATAAAGGAAGTTTTTAGCTGATTTTGTAAGAGCATAAATTTAACTTGGTAAGAACATCAATTAAATTTCAATAAAATATGCTAAATAGTCTCAAAATAGCCATAAGAACATAAAGGAGAGCGAAAAATGGTAAGGCGTAATTTTTTTTTTTTATGGTTTTCTATTATCTCAATGCACAAAAAGCTTGCAATCTCATACTCGGAAGTCTTCACAGAGCTCCAATTGAGGCATTCGACTAAGGATTTGCTATACAACTTAAAATTAAGAATAATCAAGATAGGAGGGGATGTTCTAATAGGAATTTACCGAGACGGTTGTGAAGCTTACGAATAATGGGAAAAGTTAATAAGCCTCGTGCAGTTTGGGAAATTGAAGCAATAACAAACTCTATTGGTTGGGAAAATCTTAGTGATAACACACATTGGGGGTGTTTGGCTGCATGATCAAATTTACATTAGTAGGATTTTTCAAATCTAGATTTCCGGCGAGCTCGTGACGGGAGCGAAGGTCGCAAGCAACGATAACATAATCTGGCAAATCCGACTCTTTGTGGGATTTGGAAAATCTGGATTTGCAGACGGAACGACTATAGAGAAGAGAAGACAGAGATAAATTCAGATTAATAGAGAGCTTGATTTCGTTTTTTTTTTTTTGTGTTTGGTTGGATTCGAGTTAAATCCATGGCTAGATACTTTTAAAATTGTGCTACCAAATGCCTCCTTGAGGTTTTCTTCGCCCGTTTCTCGCAAGTTGGAATCGGTTCACCGGTCAAATTAACAGTTTGAGGCGATCTGAAATGGTTTGATGCTCAAGCGATTCAATCTGATGCTCTAATCAGAACACGAACCGGCTCATGGTCGAACTGGTTGAACCAGGCGGTTTGGTCAGGTTTTCAAAACATTGCTATTTATAACTTTGGAATAATCTTTTCACATCCATCATTGTAGACCTTAATCTTACTTTTTTGTTTCTTTTACAAAGCAATGTACTCTTCAAGAAGATTAATTATCTGAAATTAGTCACTGTTTCTTGCCTCTATGATTCATGGAAAAGTGAAGCAATTGATTATTGATGCACAATTTGGTTATTAAATAGTACAATCTTCTGCATTAGGTGATTTAAAGAAAACGTTTGTTCATGATAGATGCAACTTACACAATGGATTATAATCATGATTATCTTCATAAGCCTCTTTCAAACCATTTGAGTTTGGCTTTATGAATTCCCGTCTTTCACTCATTTCTATTGAGGGTTAATTGAGGTGTTAGCTCTATTTTTGCACAACATCTAGCAAAATTTCTTTTTAATATCTTTCTTTTTCCACCAGTAATTTTCTACTTGTTTTTTGGTGCATCTCTACTTTCTGATATACCTGCCTGATCTACCCAGTTTGCTGACATCGTTTATGGCATTCTCGATGCTTCTTTTGTAGCAAGTAAGATTGGCATCAACATGAACTGAAGGAATATCATATTGTTTTTATATGGCTACAGTAAGCAGCACATCCATTGCCAATTTTTCTACTGTGATTTGTTGGAAAAAAAAAACACGAGGCATTTAAAGGAATTTGAAGCAATTTAATAGCACGTCTTTCTATCTGGTGCTAGTAGTGAGAAGTTACCATAGAATTTTTTTAATCATAAAAAAAACTTGCCAAACAAATTGGGAAAGCTTTTTTGGTTGATTTTTAGTGGGCTATTTTTGCTCTCATATATAATATTCTTTATAATTATCTACAATGGATAATGGAGATCACATCCCTTTTTAGTAATTTGTAATTTAATTATGGCTGCTTTTAAATTAACTCAATCGTACCACGGTTAGCTAGTGGTGTTTGCAGCGACAATTGACAATATCTTGGATAGAGAAACTATGCATGCTAAAGCATTGGCAGTAACACTGTGTATTAATGGTGATGGATCAAAGTCTTAATGAGTAAATTAGTTGGTAGAGAAAGTGTCATCTCTTGAAATTCTCAACGGAAATGTGTGATACTCTCATCATTTTTATCTGGATTTACTCTATAAGTTGAGTGATTTAAGCATTGAAGGTGCAATGGCTTGGAGAAATCTATACCTTAATATTGATTTGCATAATAAGGAGTACATGTCAGCACGATTGGAGGACTATAATATGCTTCTTGATGAGGCAAAATAGAGGTCTGTCTACCAACCTCCACCTGCCCTCCTCCCAACTGCATGAGGTGATGTCATTAACTTTTTCATTATTGCCTAATCTTCTAGTGGGAAAGGTAGCTTGGTTTGACTAGGCCAACTTGTTCTTGGACTATCTGATTTGTCGATTCAGGGTTGTTTGAGCCCCCATAGCTTATTTATAGATTTGATGTAGCAAATCACATCATGTTTGGGGGCGTCACTATTATAAACTTATTTGCTCTCCAGTTCAGTTGATATGATCAAGTCAAGCACCTATTAAGTTCAAACCCTCCTCAACATTGCATATTTTGTGTTCAAATTTGTACTGGTTCTTATATGAATTTTTAGTTCCCCAACAATGTAAAATTGCTATAAAGGAGATGGGAAGCATAAAATTTTGATAATGTTATCATTTCATTTAAAAATATCTGTAATATGATCTTAAGTAAATGTGAATAAATCAAAGAAAGATGAGAATATTATTTTGATAAATTATTAAATGAGAGTTCCAATATTAAAAGTTCTTTAGACGAGTATAATGAACAAACGTTATCATCAGCAGCCTTATGCCAGCTATTTGGGCGCAACTCTATGTTATGAATTCATTTTCTAAATTTGTTCGTATTGGCTATTGCATGAATTGTAGAAGAAGCGTTGATCAAAAAGTAAAACTATGTTAATTTTGAAGAGAATGCATTTCTGTAGAGCTTTTTTTTTTTTTTTGCCCATATAGTTATTACCATTATGAATACTCTTTTTGAGATCTGGAGTGTTTTGGAAGATATTGGACCACTTTGGTTACTAAATCTTTTCAATGGAATATTCTACAGGTCAATATGATGCTAATTTATTTGAGAAATATTTCGATGCTATTATTTAAGGACAAAAAAGGTATTTAAGATTATAGCAAATTGAGAAATGGTAATTTGTGATTCCTGCAATGAAGTTATAGGAGGAGGTAATGGAATATTGGCTTAGGAAAAAAAAATCATGTTGGTATAGGAGAATTTATGTGGCTTTATGTTGAGAAGATCTATAATTACGGTGATTTTTGTGCTAAGGCTTTCAATTAATGAAAATTGTAAAGAGCAAAATAAGAATCATCATGTAGTGTTTGTTAATCTTTAGAAGACATAAATTCATATTACGAGAGAACTAATTTGGCGTACATTAAGTACAAATGCAAGTATGTTAAAATTATTGAAAGTAAGTATATGATTTAGCATCACTAGAACTAGTTTTAGAGTGACAAAAAAGTTTCTAAATTGCACTTGGATTAAGTCAAGGATCAATGCTATTTTGTATTGGTTATGGAGATAGTTATAAATGATACTGATATAAGGTGCTTTTGTGCATGCTATTTACAAATGATATTGTTATAATTAATTTGACATTTTGAAGTGAATCGAATTATAGGATCATGGATGAAATATTTGGAACACAAGGAATCTAAAATTAGTAGAGGAATATTTTAACTGGGATAATTACATGTCAAATTTTTCAAAAGGCCAAATGATACATAGGTGTGATTGCTTTAAATATCATGGATCTATTTTACATAATAATGAGTAATTAAAATGAAAATTTAACTTCTAAATTTATGGTTACTGTGTGTCAGAATTATGATGTGATGAGGGAATTTCTTGAAAAGTTCAATGTAAATTTTATAACTTATGATTAGACCAATTATGCTATATGAATCCTAGTGATGAGTGGTGAAAATTCAATAATAGTCATATTGTGTATGTTAGAAATGAGAATGTTGAGATGATCCATGGAAAAACTAGAAAGTACTGATAGGAAAATGGTCATATGAGAGAAACTTTAAAAGTAGCTTCAATTGAAGATTTTGTGAAAAATAGTCTTTTGGTGATTTGGGCATATATAATGGAGTGTAGAGGATACAACAATAAGAAGATTGGACCAGATTACCATGGACGTAGGAAGAAAAATGTACTGGCAATAATATGGATAGAAAGTGTGCAAAATGTTTTGCTCAATGATTTGAGTAAATTAGATTTAAAGCCTCAGATAGTTCTAAATAGGAACTCAATAGAAATGATTTTTTTTGTGAATTAATACTTAAAGAGGGCTTTGTGAAACAATTGAACATGACTAATGATGACAATTATTTGGTAAATGCATAAATAATTAAGCATATGAATGCTTTCTTGTTTTGGCTGGCAGTATCAATTTTTCTGGTGGCTCGTTTCTTGAAGGTCTGTGATTATTTCTGGGAAAAGAGAGTTATATAAAAGTTGAAGTTGGAGAGACATATAGGGTGTCTAGAAGTTTGAAATGATTGCACACATCGTATGACCAAGTAAGATGGGCTAGATTTTTCATGGTAGGGATTTGACTAAGAATTCTAATTCATTTTTTGCTTGCCTTTTTAATCAACTGTGTTGTGGATTGCTTGAATCAATGTTTCATGATATTAATAAGGTTTATTTCCTTATTTTCATATTTTATATTCATATAACGTAGATTTATTGTATTTAAGGCTAACATGCCTGTGTATTATTTTGTCCTTTGAAAAAAATTAAACGGAATTGGCAATTAGATGCCCACTAAAATTTGCATATGATATACTTAATTTTTTATTTTGCTAATTTTAGGCCTCTTATATTCCCAACATTTTCTACATTTTTTACTTTTTTCAGATGTCAATTTTGAATTTTGTTAGTGCTGATGTGTTCTTTAGAAGTGATGTATTGCGATGAGAAATAGACATCTTTTAAGTGACATATCATAACTTAATTTTAATAAAAAGTAAGCGAGGTTGAAATAGGATGTTATTTTTAAGTAATTTGTCACTAGTTAGCTTGATTATTATGAAAAGTAGCCAATGCTTAACCTGACCTAAATGTAAAATTAGATTTGCCTAATGGACTTTGGGAACTATATATGGGATTTGCCTAATGGACTTTGGGAACTATATATGGGAAGATACGAGAATTAGTGGACATTATAATAAGGAGAATAAATATTATTTGTTTACATGAAATCAAATAGAAAGGAGAATAAATTAAGGACAGTGGGGAAGATTCTAAGTTATTTTCTGTTGGAAAAGTTAAAAATAGAATGGGTTTGTGTTATTTGTAGATATAAAAGTTCAGATAAAATTTTGAAGTTTAAGTGGGTAAGTAATAGGTTCATTTTCATCAAAATAATTATTAATAAGAAATTGTGAATTTTCCGAAATTTATGCCTTTTAAGTTAGGTTATAAGATAATTAAAAAGAACTATTATAACATACATTTATTGAAGAAATAATATTTATTGGAGGTGATTTAAATTGGCATAGATTCTAATAGGGTAAACTATGAGAGAATTCATGGTGGTTATGAAATGTGAAATAAAAATGCAATGAGAGAGGTTATACGTGATTTTTTAGTAACTTACGATCTAATAATAATGAATACATACTTTAATAAATAAGAAGAACATTTAATTACAAAAGTACAATTATTAAATCACAAGTAGATTTCTTCCTAGCTACCAAATTTTATTCCAAATATTTTATGTTAATCACCAGTATAAGTTTAGGAGAATTTAGAAATAGCTTGTGTGTTGACAAGAAGATTTGGTGGGAGAGTGAAATGTTATTAATGAAAATAAATACATTTCTAAAGTAGAAAAAAATGAACTACTTTGAAAACTTATAATAATTATAATAAAGTTAAAATTTTTATAGGGTTGTTTGATTGGAGGAATTTAGAATTCAAGGCAGTTTTGAATACAAAGAAAGCAAATACATGCATTTTAGAAATGCGTAAATTTTTTGGGTTGGTGCAAATCAATTCCAATGATTTATTATTATTATTATTGTGCATTTGAAATACATGTTTTTAAAAAATATGGTGGACAGTGGCCATGGTTATGGTGTAAACGAGCGAGGTCGGGCTCAACCTGTGTTCTGCTCGTTAAAAAATACTACTGTTCGTGTTTGACTTGTTCATATTTTGAACAAAAAAAATTTGTTCGTGTTCGGTTCGTTTGCTTAGTGAGCTGAACATGAGTTGTTCGCAAACAAAGAGCCATTTTGACAACTTTGATTTTGCAGCCTTAGGATGTTAAGAGAAGCAGTGAGATTTAAATATTATTATTTATATTAAAACATCATTTAAATATAATTAAATATATTTTTATTCTTTTTTTAATTAATAATTTTAATTGATTATAAATCTTTGTAGACTTATGGCCAATTAAATTATTTAAAAATACTACTCATCAATTATTTATATTAAATCTTTTTGGCTCTAAATAATTATATATATATATATATATATATATATAAATATAATTATTTAGAGCCAAAAAGAGTCGAAAACGAACAAACAAATCTTGTTTCGTGTTCGGCTCGTTTGCTTAGCGAATGAATCAAATTCAAGCTTTTTAACGAGTTAAACACGAACTGTTTGCGAAAAAACTAGCCGTTTTGACAACCTTAGCCATAGTGATTTGTTGTTGGCGGCGGGTGTCAAGGGCAATCATGATTAGGGAAGGTGATTTGGTTCCTTTGAAAATCACTCGAAGTGGGCAATTTTATATTTCACCAAAAAATGAACTAAAGGTTGAATTTTAAATAAATCAACAAGTCACTTTGGAATTATTTTTCATCCAATCAAATATCAAAACTTTAAAATTCTTGCATTTTTTTTTTTTTTGCTTAAATTTCTTCTAACCAAATGACCTCACAACAAGGGTAGTGCGTTTAAAAATAACATAACGAGTAATATAGTAAAATATATCATAAATTGAGACAAAAAAGTGGAGTTATCTCTTAAGAAGTATAAATGTAATGCTTTAGGTCCAAATGAGACACTTCTAAGATTTGCAGAGTCATGGAAGATAATATAATGATTTAGCTTATGAATTTCTTAATAAAATTTTGGAAACTTAGGATGTCAATGATTGGAGGAAAGTATCCCCGCATTAAAATTTAAAAAGAGGCAATGTTTAAAGATTGTGCTAATTATAGAGGAATTAACTTTATTGGTTTTATAGAAAAGTTATGGGAAAAAGTGATTGAGCACATGCTTAGAATTAGAAAAATTATAATAATTTTGGAGAATCAATGTTGTTTAATGCCATGAAGATCTATCATGGAAGCGATCTTTGTGCTATATCAACTAATGAAAAAGTATAGAGAATAAAAAATGATTTAAACACATGCTTAGAAAAAGTTATATTAGTTTTGGAGAATCAACATTGTCTAATGCCATGAAGATCTACTATAGAAGCTATATTTGTGTTAATTCAACTAATGAAGAAGTATAGAGAATAAAAAATGATATTCATATAATTTTTATTGTTCTTGATGATGCATAAGTCCCGAGCACCATGTGAATTGATTTGATCTACTTTAAGGTAGAAAAGTGTTTGTGCTATTAAAAATATATACAATGAAGCACTTATTAGTGTTAGAAATGGTTATGGTGTCATCGAAGGGTTTTGAATTGTTTTAGCTTCATCAATGTCATTATTGAGTACATGTCTTTTTTTTTATATTCTCTATAGAGATACTTGCAAATGGTATTTAAAGAGAGCTCGAGTGTATATTTTTTATAGCAAGAATGGTTATATTTGGTGAAACATTCACTGGAATCATTAAAAATTTTAGATTAGTAGAGGAAAATTTTAAAAATAGAGGCCTTAGAATTAATCAAGCAAAGACAAAGTATATCATGAATAATTTTATTACTCGTGATAACAATTATCGCTCAATATTATTAAAAGATAAAGTAATACATTGATATTATAGACTTTTACATGGGATTTATTATATAAAATAATGAACATATAAACTTTGGTATAACTTCTAAATTTAATGGAAAAGTGCCAGAGTTTTATGTGATATATGAACTCATGCTTATAATTTTATAAGACTTCAATTAGGCTAACAATGACATGGATTCAAATGTTGTAATATAAAAAATTTTCGATACCTAAATTTTGTGTCGCTCAATTAAACAACAATAACAACAAGTCTTCATCCTACTAAGTGGGGTCGGCTGCATTAATCGTTTTTCTTCATTGCGTCTTATTGAGTGTCATATTTTCATTTAATTCTAATAAATTAAGATCATTTTTTATCCAATATGTTTAAGTCTTTCTAGATCTACCTCTGTCTTTCTTAACATAAGTTGAATCTAAAACATCTACTCTTTTAACTGGATCATCAGATGTTCGACATTTAATGTGACCAAACCATCTAAGACGATTCACTCTAATTTTATACGCCACTGGAGCCAACATCCACTTAAGCCATCACCGACAGAATTTTATCTTAAAGCCACTCATCCACTTAAGCATTCTCATCTCGACAAGACTTAGTTTTATGCTTCTCTTTTGAAAGCCAACATTTCACACCATAGAGCATTGCAGGTTTCACCACCCCCGTATAAAATTTTCCTTTCAGCCTAAGCGGTACTTTTCTATCAAAAAATAGGCCCGAAGCATTCCTCCACTTCAACCAACCAACTTGAATTCTACTAACAACATCCTCATCTATATCACCATCACTTTTTTTGATCATCTATAGTTACAACACTGTCACTAGAGCTACTAATACTATAATTAGATTCATGTATTCAGTTTTAGTTTTACTCAAACGAAGGCCTATAGACTCCAAAGTAGATCTCCATAATTCAAGTTTTTCCTGAGCTCTTTCTCAAGTCTTATCCACAAGAAATATATAATCAGCGAAAAGCATACGCCAAGGCACATCCTCTAGTAAATGTCTAGTAAAAGCAAGCATTCATAACTAAAACAAAAAGGTATGGGCTTAAAGTCGATCCTTTATTTAATCCAACTAAAATAGGAAAATATATGGTCAATCCTACTTCTATATGAATACAAGTAACAGCTTTAGTATACATATCCTTAATTAGTTGAATATAAGTCATATCAATGACTTTCTTCTCTAGAACTCTTCAAAGGATATCTCTTGGAACATTATCGTAAGTTTTTTTCTAAATTAATAAAAATCATATGTAGATTCTCCTCATTCCCTCTATATTTCATCAAACCTATCAATGAATGTATAGCTTCCATAGTATACTTGACCGACATAAATCCAAACTGATTATAAGAAATCTTTATAATACGTTTAACCTATTTTCAATCACCCTCTCATAAATTTAAAGCTTGACATATCAACTTAATTCCTCTATAATTTGCACACCCTTGTGCATCATCTTTATTCTTAAAAATGGGGAACAAAATATTATTCCTCCACATCCTCTTTCTTTTTGTTCGACTAATTTATTTATTTTTCACTCTTTAGTATCTAATCTATTATAAAGATTACAAAAAATAAAATTTTAAACGCCATAGATTGTTCTCTTAGACTTCCTACGAGTCATTTTATATTTTTTTTAGTTCTCTAAATTTTTATATTTAAACAAATTTTTATGACATAACTTATAATATTTTGTTTTTTATAGCACATTATTATTCCAATATCAAATATTTTTCTTTATAAATTTTTTTTTTTAATTCTCTAAGTACATCTTTTGCCTCTTATTTAATAATGTGTGTTACTTTATCTCACGGTGTTTGCTTCTTCATGAACATCTCAAATTTTGAAATCTTAGAAGTTTTTTCATAAAAATAATGTCTTTTAGGTGCTCCCATATAATTCTATGACAGTGATTCCTATTATTTTTTATTTTACAACTCTTTATTTTAAATTTCATAATTTATAATTGATATTGGGTACTTAAATTTTCATTTGAAATGACCTTAAAATCTTTACATTCTCGACGATCTCTTCTTTTCATAAGAAAATTATCAATTTGTGTTTTATTATATTCATTCTTATAAATAATAATATGTTCATCTCTTTTCCTGAATAAAATATTAGCAATAACAAAATAATACACTAAAGCAATTTACTATGACTTTACTTTCTTCATTAATCACTCCAAAACCGTAACTTCAATGAATATTTTTAAAATCTTCTACCACTCTACTAACATGTTTATTTAAATCACATTCAATTAAAATTATTACTTCAAGAGGTATCATTTGTATTAATTCTTCTAAATCATTCAAAAATTTTTCTTTAGAACTTATATCTAAACCACTTGAGAAGCATTTGCACTTATAATATTACAAATCTTAGTATCAACAACAATCTTAAGGGCTATAATTCTATCTCCAATTATATTAATTTTTTAAAAAATTATCTTTCAAACTCATTATAATTACACATATATCATTTCTAGTGCGACTCTTATCTGAATACCAAAGTTTAAAGCTTATGCGATCAATATCCTTAGCCTTTTCTCCAACCCATTTTGTTTCTTCAATACATAAGATAATATCAACTAATTTCATTAATTTACCTGTGAGAATACTTATATTCCAAGATTATATCCTAATAATAGTTTCATTGACTAACATCTTTACCCACATTTGCTCCTAATGTGAGAACCCTTACTTAATTGACACTTCTCTCAGGCGCCAGTGTAGCGGCCCCTGCACACTTTTCATTGTATTCATGTCATACATCGTGTCGCTTTCAAAAGACGCCTTTTACGCAATGATCAAAAGTATTCATGTCATAATTTTTCGACAAATTTTACGCGGATTGTTGACTAACTAACGCAACCTGCCACTCTTCACATTTGGGGCTTAGGACCCGACAATTACAGTGTTTAGAGTTGTTGAAATGAGATTAAAAAAATCAAGTAGAATAAATTAAGGAATAGTTTTATTAGAGAAAAAGGTAGGAGTGATATTTATTGAAGATAAAATGATTGAAACTAGCCTTGATGGTTTGAACTAGTGCAATGAAGAGCAAAAAATGCTCCCGTTAGATGAGTTGATAATATTAGTGTTAGAGATTTGTCAAGGAAAAATGACATAAGATTACAGGGATAGTCGTTGAAAATCATTTGCAAAAATTGATTTAGCAACTCAAACATCATCTAATTGGAATGAATGAAAAATGAAGACTCATGATGTCAACCCTAAATAGTTTAGACTAATGATGATGATGATGAGAGTTGTCGAGACCAATTGAACGTGAATTTTATTTGAGTACCCAAAGGTAAGTGTTAATCTAAACTTCAAAAAACGTGTGTAAATATACTGCAAACTTCCACACGTTATTAACTTGTATTATTGTCTAATTCTCCTGTGAGATTAATGAGTGTTTATAGAGCAAAGTGCATAATTTATCCAGTGCTGATTCATGTGGACTGTTTTATATTTGTTTAAACTCCCACACATTATTTACTGATGCACTCTTTTTTATCCTATATTGGCTGTCTTCTGGAGTGTTCGAGCACTTCAGCTTGCGAAACTGAAATCGGCCTAAGAGTTCTGTACTTTTCTTTCATCTTTCACGAAGCTCCAGGTTATATTATATTTGCCATTGTTTGAACTAAAGATTGGAAGATGCATTATAATTGGTATTGTTTGAATTAGATTGGACCATTTAAGTAACTTGATATTTGTTGAACCAGATTGGAATCTCTAACTTGAATTATGTTTCGTATGTTGGAAATAAATCACCCTCTCTCTCTCTCTCTTTCTCTCTCTTTCTCATGTAAATCAATCATTTCAGGAGCTACTCCCCCACCAAAACCTTGGGAACGAGCTGGCTCCTCTTCAGGCCCTGCCCCATTCAAGCCTCCAACCCCGGGCAACACAAGCGACGTTGTTGAGTCTTCCGGGACTGCAAAGCCTGGAGAGGTGGTTTCTAATACTGGGAATGCAGCAGCAGCTAACAATAACATAATTGCAAGATCCGTGCCCGCTAGACCTTGGGATCAAAACTATGGAAATAGTTATGGAGGTACAAAATATTGATCTGAAGGATCACCTACTTGTCTGAATAAGTTTACTTTTTTTGTAACTAAATATTTTCCCTGGAAGCAGGCTATGGTTCAAACCAGAACTATAATTCAGGATATGGTGGCCTATACGGTGGATCATATGGAGGATTGGGTGGTTCATATGGAGGTCTCTATGGAAATAGCATGTACAGAGGGGGCTATGGCGGCTATAACAGCATGTGCGGCGGCACGTACAACAGTGGTTTTGGAGGGCCAATGGGTGGTTATGGTATGGGCGGCCCTTATGGGAATCAAGATCCAAATAATCCGTATGGGCCGCCGCCATCACCCCCAGGTTTTTGGATGTCTGTCCTTCGTGTTGTGAGTGATTTGTTATTATTATTCATTTTGATATATGTCTGCATTAATATTCACATGTATATATATATATATATATATATATATATATGTGTGTGTGTGTATTACTTTAATGGTGTTCTGAACACTACTTGGCAGATGCAAGGCGTGGTGAACTTTTTCGGACGGATTTCGATTCTAATTGATCAGAATACTCAAGCTTTTCACTTGTTTATGACAGCTCTTCTTCAGGTAAAATTGTCATTGATAATATTTTTTAATAACATACTGAATTATTAGCATCACATAGAAAACATTAGCAATGTTATTTTGTGTAAAAGTATATCTCATCTTTTCATGTGTGTTTATATTTTGATTTGATCACGACACCAAGTTGTGTTATGTAAGTAAATATTAAAATTTAGATTTTAAATTTGTAAATGCCTTCTAATTGAGTGAGTAATTTGCAGCTGTTTGATCGGTCGGGGATGTTATATGGGGAGCTGGCAAGATTTGTTTTAAGAATACTAGGAATCAGGAGAAGAGGAAAGCAGCTCCCAGGCACCGAAGCACCGGAGCAGCAGCAGCGTTTTCTGGAGGGCCCAAAAGCAGCACCTGGACACTCATGGGACTCTGTCTGGGGAGGAGCTGATGCCTCTTCTAATCATTATTCTCTTATGAGGTAATCAATGTTGCTCTTTATATATATATAAAGAGAAATGTAGTGAAAATTAATGAACTTAAAACAATATTTCTCTTGGCTTATATTTGAGGAAGGGTGGGCTTCAGCAGTCAGATAAGAGATTGATTGAAGGATTTTCGTTTTTTTTTTTTCCTTTTTTGGTGGACCGGGGAGTGCCTTGTTCTGACTGAAAACGCCTCTGTATGATATCTGCGATGGTGCCGTGATTCTTATTTTTATTTTTTCTATTTTTTTTTTCTAAATTTATTTGATACATACCACACAATTCTTATGTATTTACGTATCAAACGCCTTAACATTCATATTTACATTCATACCATTCAAATGTTTGTCATCACATAAAAAATACTACCATCACTAGTTTTTTTATTATTATTATTAATATTGAAACATTTTTTTTCATGCATGGATTTATCTTGGTAAATGTGCCATATATCTAAACATCAAACTTTAGGTGTTGATATGTAAATACATAAGATTTGTATGGTATGCATATAGATATACCTAATTGAAACAGATTCCTGTTAGCCTGTTCATATTTCTTTTCTTGCTGATGGGAAGTGACCTCTGCTAATAGAAAAGATGAAATAAGTTTTATTTGGATATTACTTGATTATTATGTATTCACGCCTTAAGATCTAAATTCTAACTTTACATACATGCCTTTGCGTGTGCGGGCAAACGTGTTTTATTTTCTTATAAGTCAATGATTATTACATTTATTTTTTATTTTTTTTTAATTCTATTTTTATAATACTTATATGTACTGTATTTTTAATATTTTTTTAATATTTCAAGTGTTTTTAAAAATAATATTCACTTATCAAAGATGTTATTTGCCAAATAAAAAAATGTATATAAAAAATCAAAGCAGTATGCTAAGAGACGCCTGTTCTTGGTTTGGATGTTTTTTGAATAAGAAGCTTAAGAGTAATTTGATTTAGGAAACTTTCTTGTCAAAATACTCAATTCCTCTATTCAAACGAAATTTCGACGTCAAATGAGTGTTAGGCTTTAAGCATATTCTGTAAGTTCTTGCATCCTTCTTAACTTTCAAGAGGCAGGCATAACCAACACGTGTATAATTATCTATAAAAGTAATAACTGTATACAGAAATGGATGGGCCCCAAATATCAGTATGCGAAGTAAAAAATATAATGTAGTTCTCATCATGCGAAGTAAAAAATACAATGTAGTTCTATATGACCCAGGCTTAAATATAGAAAGGCCACTTACTAAAAATATAATGCGTACTAGGAAAAATTCTACTTTCAATATAAATTTATTCAACTAGCCAAATTATTATGCATCACTTCATAAAAAATAGACTATTGATTGCTTTTAAAAAAAAATCGTAAACTTTTACCATTGCAACGTTGCTCACCATGAAAAGCGATCTTCATTTATTCTTATTTTTTAGATTTTTTAAAAGGATATATATACGTATGATAATTCATATTTATAAATGTCATATAATATTATATATTACTTCTAAATAAATTTATGTTCATGAACAAGTCATGCTGCCTAAGCAAATTAATAAGTAGAATATAAATATAAATTCTTCATCGTTCAAATAAAGTGAGCCAAACAACATTTAAAATAGTTGGAATTCAAATAATTTAAACCCCTGTACAGAAGAGGAGCAACAGGTAAATAAAACATTGCAACATTTAAACGCAGAACTCTTCTATTTAAAACCTCTACCCACCTACATGGAGCAACAGGAAAATAAGAAGTCTTGGAGTAAGAAAAATCTTCAATAGGCTAAAATTCAAATTGTTTCTATTTTCAGACATCCATCTAATTCTCCATGATGCATTAACCCTATTGTCCTCACCTCCCTCATAAGGCAAAAGTTTGATAATCAAAATAATCAAATATAACCTTTGATCAAGCAACATGTGATCAAATGTGGCGCCACTTTCTTTACCAAAAAAGGATTGACCAAACTGTCTCTATTTAGAAATCAATTTTTGATTTAATTATGTATCACCTCCTTCCTATTATTTCTAATTGTCGGCCACTCCCACCTAATAAATCTAAAAAATTGTAATAAGGAGTGGCTTTAAATTTTCCATAAAGGCCATTTGTATCATCTCCTTCCTATTTATCATGCCGAGCTTGTTACATATATAAGTGACCCTAAATCCTTTAAGGGCATTTGTGAAGATATTCCCTAGTTGTTCATCAATCTTTACATGAGCTATGCAGATTAGATTTTGTCAAATATTTTCGAGAACAAAATGATAAACTATCTCAATGTACTTTCGTTTGTTTATGAAAGACACAATTTGAGGCAATATGAATTACAGCTTGGTTTTCACACCACAACTGGAATTGTCTTATTCAAACCCATTTTGGTCAAGAGTTCAGAAACTCATATCAATTCGCTCGAAGCTTGTGTCATCGCTCCATACTCAGATTCAACACTACACCGTGACACTACATTCTATTTCTTAATCTTCCATAAGAGCAAATTGCCACCAACAAAGACAAGATATCCGGCTATGAATTTTTGAACAATTTTAGAACTTGTCCAATCTACATCAGAGAAATATTCAATATTTATATGCCCATGATCCTAATATAAAATACGTTGTTTGTGAGCTCCCTTGAGGTAACATAATCTTTGTTGCAAGGCCGAACAATGATGGGTTGTGGAGGAAAGCAAACTAACTTATAGTGTTAAATTGAATATGTCATGTCAGGCCGAGTTACTGTGAGGTAGTTTAATTTTTCCACTAACTTCTTATACCGTTCAGGATCATTAAAGGGCTCTCCATCCTTGGTAAGTTGTTGAGTATGAAACATCGAAGTATTGCATTGTTTGACCTCTAATTTCTCAATTTCTGCTAAAAAATCTAGCACATACTTCTGTTGAGATAAAGAATATACACTTCTTGCTCTTTGAAACACCAATCCCCAAGAAGTACTTCAAGGAACCCAAACTTTTAGAGTTGAATTGATTTAGAAGAAGTAATTTCAATAAAAAGATTCTGCACATCCATTCCAGTAATAACAATATCATCAACATAAACTACCAATAAAATCATTCCTGAAACATATTGCTTATAAAATAAAATATGATCACTTCTGCTCTTCTACATCCAAAACCCTTCTACTGCTTGGCTAAATTTTCCAAAGCATGCTTGAGGGATTTGCATCAATATAAGGACTTTCAAAGACGGCATACTTTCCCAAACTCCCTTGAGCAACAAATTCAAGAGGTTGCTCCATGTACACCTCTTCCAAAAGATCACTAAGCACAAAAAGCATTCTTCACATACAACTAATGCAGAGGCCAATTATTCATTATGGCTAAGGACAGGAGTAGGCGAACTGAAGTAAACTTAGCTACCTGAGAGAATTTGTCAAAGTAGTCGATCTCATAAGTTTGAGCATAGCCATTGGCAACTAGTCGAGATTAGAAACAAGCTGCAAATCTAACAGAATAAAACTTAACTGCAAAGACCCACTTATAGCCAACAACATTCTTGCCAATACGTAGTTCACTAGTTCCCAAGTTGCATTTTCAATCAACGCATTCATCTCATCAAGCATTGTTGTCCTCCACCTAGAATGGGATAGGGCTTGTTGATCAGGTCATAAAACCTCAACAGAGTAAAGAGAAACAACAAACGAACATGACGTAGAAGATAACTAATTATAATTAACATGAGAAAATGGGATAGACACATTGATATTAAACTCTTCAAAGAGCAATAGGTGAATCAAGGCCACTAGGAGGAGAATCCACCAAGGAAGATGATATCGACGTTGGACTAGGATTAGAGGAACAAGATCTTCTCGAGTAAACATTAGTGATAAGTGGTTAAGGCTGAGGCACTAGAGGTGAAGGTGAAGGTGGAGGTGGAGCGAGATATGATTTTATGATGTGCTAAATTAACTCATTAGAATCTTGTGAGTATGTAGGCACTGATGAGTCACCAAAGAATGAGGTTTATTCATGAATGGTGACATCAACAACTATATGAGGAACTCTCTGGTTCAAAAGATTTGGAAGGTGAATCTGAAGCAATGTAATACCTTTGCTTTTCTCTTTTTTTTAGACAAATTAGCTTTCATTTATTCCTCGGGAGCTTAACAAAGTTGTCCATTTTTGTGCCCAAATGGCTCTTTTACATAGTTTTTATTTTGATAAGGTCACAAAATTGTAGTGACTTTTTATCATCCTCCGCGGTGATAGGGCCACTTTTGCACAGGTTTGAGGATCTATTTTTTGTACTCTTTTATACTCCTTTTTATGTTTAATGCAAACACACACCCTTCACGAAAAGTGAAATCAACAAAAATCATGCACCTATTTAAGAGGGGAAAAAGACCGATACACTTTTCGCAGATGAGAATATCATAAAAAGACACATTAATAACTTACAATCCAATCAAGATGCTTGTGGATGAGTAACAGAAACAAAACAAATACACTCAAATATGTGTGGTTCAATCGGAAAGAGAGTTGGTTGGACATAAAGTTTGGTAGGGTGTCTGGTTTTGTAGAATAGTCGAAAACATTTGATTGATTAAAAAAGAAGCAATAAAAACTGCATCAACTAATAACTGTTTAAGTACATTCGTTTGAAAAAAAAAGCTCTAGCCGTCACAAAAATATATCTAATTTTCCTTTTAGCTGCTCAATTTTGGAATGGATTATTAATATAGAATGGCTGGTAAGGCAACCCTTTTTGTCATGTAAGTCTAAAAAAATAAATAAAAATATTCTTTGGCATTATCACTTCTTAGAATCCTAACTGAAACATTAAATTGAGTTTTAATTTCGACACAAAAATATTAAATATGTTTAGATTTCATAAACTAAAGCCACGTTATACGAGAAAAATCATCCACAAAAGTGATAATATCAAAATTCATTAGATAAAATAAGACAAGGTCCTCAAAAATCAAAATGAACCACTCAAAGTTGTGACTAACTCTTTTATTAACTCCGGGAATAAAATACAAATGATGTTATTTAACAAATTGACACGACTCATAATCTAAAGATGATAAATGTTAAAACTGAAGGTAAAATTTTTTCAGCATTGATAGCAATGGATGTCCTAATCGAAAATGAATCTCAAATGGAGGTAAGGTACTAGAATAGGCTACAGTTCTAGATACCTCATTATCCAAAATGTATAGCCCTATCAATTCTCATCCTTTACCCATAATTTTCCTCATCATAAGATCCTGAAATAGACAACGATCAGGAAAAAATAAAATACAACAATTACGAGCATGTGTAATTTTGCTAACATAAATAAAATTAAAAGTGAATTAAGGTAAATTGGGGAAATAAGTTAGAGGCAATGTGGGTGTAATATTGATGATGTCAGAACCAAAAACATTAAAGGTAGATCCATCTGCTAAATTGACGAACGAAAAGTGCTTATGCAAGATTGAAAATGATTTTGGATTATTTTTCATGTGATCTTTAGCACCAAAATTAATGATCCATTATGTGGAAGAGAAAAGAAGACCAGTATCATTGCTACTTGACTCAACAAGGGCATTTATAGAGTGATTTCTTGTATGCTTCTTGAAATTTAATGAACTCAACATATTCATCTACAGAGATCAAGAGTATAAATCTGATAGGCCTTAATAGTAACGACAATGTAAAATAACTGTGATTTAGAACCATTTTGGTTCTTTTGTGCAACTAATGACACGTTTTCTTCGTATGACCAGATTCATGATAATAACAATATACTACATTCAACCTTTATTTGCAGAATTCGGAGTTCCACTTCTGCAATTGTCCTGAGACTGAGGTTTACTAATCTTTGTATTTTCTGACTAGTATGACAGTTGTTGTATGGATGAGACCTACGAACTCGGAATAGTATGCAATACTCTAGTATAGGCTTCCCTCAGAGTAGTGGATTCATGATCAAATAAGATATGTGATTTGACAAATTTATACTGAGACTTGATGTCAACTAGAAAACTCATAATAGTGATTTGTTCTCTTTGAGCTTGTTGAATCCGAACATTGGTACTGAAGGGCGATAAGGCATTCAATTCTTCAGAAACATGTTTAAAGTGCATTTGATAAATGTTAAGTGGTCGATTTTATTGTTCAACGCGATAAAACTCTTTGCATACATAAAAAATACAAGAAATATTCTCTCCCAGAAAACAAAATGTCAATCCCTACATTATATCTTTAACACGTTCACAATAAGTGATATGACTAGACTGATTTAGTTTGATGGAGTTTCGTATCAAAAGCTAGGTATAAAGCCTTATCCACTCAAAAGAATTTGGATCCGTCTTGAATCGGAGGATTATCAATGAGATGATTCTCTTAAGAGATACTTAGGTAGTTTCATAGTTTTATTCCAGTAAAAAAAATTATCATTTAATTTTTTATTTGTAATCTTACCCACTAATGAAACCAAACCTATCACAAAATGTTTTGTTCGTGAGCCATAAATGATGTCATTTAGTGCTGAAAGACGAGCCGAAGTAACGCTCAAAGCACTAGGAGATAAATAACTGTTCAACAATTGCCTAGAAAAGAGAAAAAAAACAACTAAATCAGCTAAACCAAATGAACTAGCCAAACAAAATCGACCTAAGCAGACGGCTCAGATTGAAAACTACTAAAGATTGAAGTAGACAGAGCGGCCAAAGCATATTAGGGCTTCGTCGATGTTCTAATCTTGTCTATGCAGAGCAATGAGTTCGATGTTGGATACAGATGAATCACATATGATATTGCATAGCGACGAAGCTAATGTAAACGACACTGGATTAAGTTGAATACACCTTTGATGTGAAAACGAACATAATATCAAAGTTTGGAGAAACCAAAAATGAACAAACAAAATCAAAGACGACACTGTATGATGCAAGGGTGTAGACAACGTCGAAATATAGCGATCAAGATGACCCGAATGAAGTCGAAGATGAACGGGCTAACTTTGAAGACGAACGACGAAGATGAGATCTATTTGATGAGGCTCTGTACCATGTGAGGGGAAACTTCCTCTTTTCTTATTCCTAACTAAAAATATATATTACATATTTATACACACTCCTAACTCTTTAGATTAGGAATAACTCCAATATAGAAAAGATCCTGTAAATAGATCTCCTCTAATTACGCTGTCTGAAATCAAATTTTCTAATATACAACATTTGATTTATTACTTTTCATAAAAAAAGTCATAGTTAGAAGTTTTTTTTATTTCATTTAATGGATGTACTCGGGGTCCTGAAGCATGAAAAAAAGGTTGATGAGCAAAAAAGCACAAAGGAAACAAATGAGTAAATTATTTTGAAAAAATTCCTTGATAAAAATATTGAGGATGGTTGAACGTAATGCTCCAGAAATATAATTTGTATATAGACTATTGATAAGGAAAAAAAAAAGAAATACGGAAAGGAAGTTGTTCATAATGAGATGAAATTACTTTCTCATATAAGTTTAAGTTGTCTACGTACCAACACATTACATAAATCCTTAATTTCATTAAGACAAAACTACCGTGTAGATAAGCAAATCAAAACTAGTTTATATACACATTGCATGGATAGGCTTGTCATATGGTGGATTATGTAAAAGGATAATGATCAAATTAAAAAAATTTCAATAGCTTTCAGATAAATATGTATACACTTATAATTTTATAATTAAACGTTTATATTTCAGCTTCTTAAATTTCTATATATTAATCATTTTTTCATACTAATAAAAAAAATGGATGGGCGCAATGAAGATTGTGCATCTTAAGCAGCGCGGTCAAATTTCTTAGGCTTACTTGTTCAACATTCACATGTGAACGTAATCAGTGCATGTGCAATCAAGTGCATGTAAAAAAGAACCAATTGGCTACGAAAGGGTTGAGCATGTTGGTTTATATTGCATTCAATAAGAAATTAAAAGACAGATCTCTACAGTATCAAAGATAGAAAAATTGGTGATGAAGGAATTGGTTCTTTTTTGTGTTGATGCTTTAGCATCCGGTGATAAGTGAATAGATCAAAAAAAAAAGTGAAGAATTTGAAATTGAAGGTAGATGAATTTGTTTGAGAGATGAAAAAAATATATATCAATGCTAAAATTAATCGAGCTATTAAATTAGATGCAACTTTTGTGTCACAATCATTCAATAGAAAAAACAAAACGAAAATGAAGCATCAAAGAATTCAAAATATAATTGAATTATAGCGGATTCTTTAGTTATGTTATTAATTTTTTATTTTATTTTAAATTATACTGAACCAATAATTAATTGATATGAGAATAAGAAAAAAAAAGGAGTGTATTAAAGAAGATTTTGAATATCATGATTGGACAAAATTGGAGGGTGAATTGTTATAAATGATTATTCTTATAAAGATGTCAAGGAAATAATGTTAGCGCTAAAACACATAACACATAGATATGATCCTTATTATTGTAGATAACATTGATATCATACAAAAAAATTCTTTCATTTATTAGGAATACTCCATGTAAATTTCTTTCATCAATCAAGCATAAATTACACTTATTATGTTATTAGGAGTACTCCATGTAATTTTCTTCAAAGCCTGTTGATTCTTCTAAAGATGCCAAGAAAATAATATTAGCGCTAGAATACATAGTTAATCTCAGAGCCCGTCGATTGGACTCTGCTAGCATCCCGAACCCTCAGAGAGAAAAATTTTTTTTGTCCGGACTCCTGACGTAGCTCTACGTGCGGACCAAGTTATTTCTAAGTTATTTTCAGGTTATTTCTGGGTTATTTTTAATAATACCGAAATAACCCAGAAATACCCCAGAAATACCCCCAAAAATAAAAACCGCGGGTTATTTCTGGGTTATTTTGGTATTATTGAAAATAACCCAGAAATAACCTGAAAATAACTTAGAAATAACTTGGTTCGCACATAGAGCTGCGTCAAGAGTCCGCACATAAAAAACGCTCCTCAGAGAGTGCTCATTAGTGCTCCCAACTGATAAGTCAACTCAGTCAAGTACTGGAACCTATTTTCAAACTTCTACATAATCTACAACAATTTTAAAGACACACTCAACATCCAATCCCCTTCACCTTCTTTATACAAGGGGGGTGTCTTTATAGAAGTTCTGATTACTCACCCTATGCATCTCTTTATGAAGTTTTCATATGGGAATTATATTCATGTGGAAAAGCTACACAAGTTAGACGTGACAACACCACCAATATCCTAGATGATAAGACTTACCGGCTTCTACCAAGTGTGATGATGTTAGAGTTACTAGCTAATGCTTGACTTGCCAACTAGCCATAACTATGAATCCAAGTTCTGGGCATAACCCCTTACCTTTTAACCATGATTTAGAGGGTACAAGAATATACTTTGCAATAGGGCATTATAAGGCGACAACAACATGAAATCAAGGCTCTACAATCCCAATAGTCAAATAAATTTTCTAAAATACTCGATTTTATTCCATGTTCAAAAGCCACTAGAATTTATATTTTATATTTTAGATAAAAATTGAATCAATGACATATTTCATATGAAAGCATTTAATGTTTCATATTAATCTTTTTGTAGATTATTTTCATAAGTTGAAAACTCGCTTGAAATCAAATAGTTATACATAATAATATATTAATCTATTGCTAATTCACATAAAATTAATCATGATTTCAAAGAAGGTAGTTCGGTCTTGGCTCATATATAACCCAAGTATTTTCCACCAAACATATACAAGAAATGAAAAGCGAGAGTGGTTAGTGCTTATCCCATAATTAGAAAATTTGAACCCAATTTTTACATATTAAACTTGTCACTGAATTGAACTATAGGCTTTATTTCTAATCCTTAAGAGTTTTGGCCTTATGGAGGCAGTCTCAAATGTCTTTAACTCTCAGGTGGAGTCTATACACCACTACTAACAAGATCCGTAACAATGTGACTTTCGTATCTTTGAGATATGGAATTGGTCATTATTGGTGAGATGCAACCCCCCTCCATGCGATCAACCCCTTTGATCAACAATGTTGCCTTATCAAATGACATAAGTGCCCTCCAACAGATGATCCTTGAATCATACACTGTGAGCTCCGATGCTTTTGTCCAGACCTTTTGGAGAAGTGCATATCAACTTCACCATAATGATGTGAGTTCTTATCAGGCAAAACAGTTGATGCATACTAACCATTCTCAAATACCAAAATTTAGCCTATCATACTCAAAGATGAACTCAGCTATCAATTCCAAACAATTAGCTGTTATTTGTCTTATACTTGTATTTAGGTCCATCTTGCTTTTAAACACATTTAGTCTTATTTAAAGTGTTATTAGACATTGCATGACCTAGGGGCTATTTAAATATCCTATTTAGTACCCCAATGCTTAGATTATAACCTTCTCGAGAAATAATCTTCACCTTCCCTATTGAGAAGTGAGTTCTTGTCAACCAAAGAAAATTGATGCATACTAACCATTCGTATACCACAATTTAATCTATCATACTCAAGAGGAACTCAACTATCATCACCTTGATCAAGACAATTCTAAACAATTAAGTGCTATATGTCTTATACATGTACTTGGGTCTTTTTTGCTTTTCAGCATATTTTACCTTATTTAAGAAGTTATTAGACATTACACTTACACTTGCATGGCCTAGGGCTTATTTAGATTGGCTATCCTGATCAATTATTCCCCAAAGTTCATCTATCATAAATGATCTTATTGTAAAAAGGCATGCACAGCTCTGGATGAAAGAAATGAGAAGCTCAAGGGTCTGGCAATTCTTTTCTTCCAAAGGGAGACCGGTTCTTCCCTTCGCCTCCCACTCCCTCTTCTTCCAACCCTTATCGAGCTCACCAACAGCAAGAATAATAGCATAGAAAATTTAAATAGCATATCAATTGTACAAATTCAATATAAACTTAAATATAAGGGATGCAAGCAAATAATCCAATCAATAATTGTAGAAAATTCATAAGAGCAATGTGGTAACCAAATAGTAAGGCATTTAAGAGCAAAAAACAGCACTTTTCCAGCGTATCATAATAACTAAAAAACGTAAATTGCATAGAAAAAAAAATCTAACACAACATGAGCAAAACAACAAACACAGCCAATTTTGGTATGGCACAAGATAACTGAAAGATTAGGTGAAAAAATGCCAATTATGTATTCATATTAACTCAAGGCATAAATTCATTAAGAACCTAAACGCAACAATAATTTCAGAAACAAGAAAGGAGAGATTTCCCTCTTAATTGAGGCTCATTAATATCATCAGAAATGAGATATCTTACAATAGAATCGAATTCTGTGCTTGGTCTCAACCGATGGCAAAATTTTCAGCCTCAATTGTTCAAAACTCGAAGAATGAAGAGAAAATGAAGAAAAGATTCTCAAATGAACCTGGAAACACAAAAGAGCAAGTTATAAAGCACTTTTCAATTCTGAAGCAGTGCTCTCATGAACCAGATTGGGTACAGAATATGATACAGAAAGTTCACAGCATACCAGAAGCTCCCGCAAGGATGCCATCGAAATTTGAAGATATCAAAATTACAGATTTACACTAATCTCGTCAGCAGTCAATAAAACTGCAAAACCAACAATTTTCTATTATCAACTTTTGAAACCTGTGAAATAAAAAATAAACTACTTTGAAAAAGAAATCCTAATAGTTACACTAATTCATCACCATAGCACTGCCGCTGAAACTTCAAGCGTCCAATAAAGAATTGCTTTGACTGAATGATTTTAAGAGTTCTATAAGGCGCCCTTTTAATGATCCTGGAATTTGTTGAATAAAATTCTCCCTAGCACTATTTATCAAATCTTTCCTGCATTGCAAAGAAATACAGTTATAACAATCCAAAGTAAGCAAATCACAAGTACATGAGAAAATTTGATGAGAGTTCTCAAGAATGATCCTATTTGAATAATGCATTGGGTCAAACATATTTGACAAACCCGTGGTTTAAAAAACCATTTGATATGGGTACCTCAAAGCACGCCCGAATCAAGGTACAAAAGGAACATGTTGACCTCACTTTTGGCGGAGCTGTAGTTTTTCTTTTTTTTCTCCTCTTTAATAGCCTAGGGTATAGCCGTAGGACTTCCTTATCAACTACTCCTAGAAAAACTAGCAAAGGAGCCCTCCCTGTTAGAAATTTTGAGCTTTTCTTCGCTCAACTTGACGTTCCGCATAATAGTTTTGACCACTATTACTTAGTAGGTAAGTCTATTGTGGAGAAACTCAAGGAGCATCCCTATAGGACTGTAGGCCTTAGGATTTACCATACGCGTTGATTTGACACCGTCGTGCTCTTCGCCGTCCTGTTTGATTGAGCTCGAGCTGAGTTTTTGACGTGATTCGGGTCGCGACGCATTTTTGTCCCGATCGTCAACGAAGTTGTCTAAACGACTCCGGATGACGAAACGGACTGCGCTGACGCGTCCGGAACGTCGATTTTGCCTAAGGGGGGACGTTCGTTTCATTCCGACGACGCGTCTAGGGAAAGATGCGTAATTTAGGTATAATTATAATAATAAATATTATTATTATTATTTATAACCTAAATCTATCTCCTCCCTCCCCACCTCATTCTCTCGAACCCGTGGGCCTGCCTCAGCCCTAGATCTCGTTCGGTTGCTTGGCCCGCTCCTTCGTGTCGTTGGAGGGATTCGTTCCCGCGTTCGCCTCTCGCACGCGAGCCAAATCCCGCAAACACCCGTCCCTCGTATCCTATCTTCTATGTTGTGAGTTCGATCTTCACTGTCGTGGATTGTATCCTCTGCCTCTCTTGATCTCTCGAACCATATGTGATCTCTTAATCATTCATTCTCCTTTTCTGGTATATATGGGGCTTTCGTTTGGTGTGTTTCAAAAGGGCTGAAAATCTCGGGAGGGGGGGGGAACTCTGTCTTTTTCTTCTCTCACTTACTCCTTTAGCCTGTTGTACTTGGGTTGGTTTCTTCTTACTGTTGGAGGAAGGATTGAAGTGGAGGAGTGTTTTGAAAATTTATGTGTGGCTTTTCTTTGCTTCAAGGAGGTACTTTCTCCCCCCTCTATGCCTTGTCTTTCTTCGGTTTTCTCTCTGTCAAGCCCCTTAGCTTGGTGCAGTGGATGATACAGCATGCTTGCGAGATATTACACTCATGTTTTTTTTTAAATAATTGGTACTCAAGAATCTAGAAATGGAAATGTGAGCATGTTCTAGGAGATAGACTTGATTACTTACTTAAAGTGGTGAAGCTATGGCATGTTTCTATTTACTATAGCATATTTCTATTGGAAGCAATTAGGAGGGTTGAAACATGGCTTTGAGACAATGTTAGCTCCTCTTGCAAGCATGTTAGGATATTTATCATGAAGCTTTTCATTTATTCTTATCTAACATGAGACATTGGAAGGTTTATTTGGTCTTTCACGCATGTGGGGCTCAATTTTAGCTCCTGTGGTTGCCTCATTTGTTCTAAATTTATATGGAGTGTGAAAAGATTTATTTTGGAAGTCCCTCGGAACTTATTTTGAAGGCTTGGTGTTTGATTTATCACTGTTCTTTCTTATTCAAGCATTGGTTGAGAAAAAAAAAGAATTTTTTGAAGCCTTGAAATGTTAACTTCGAGGTTTATGCATGCTTCTCTACTTCACGTTATTCTTCTCCTATAAAACACATGTTGAGGTAGATTTGTTTTAGCCGCCGGATGGTTTGCTGGGCTCGGTTTTTAGCCTCTATTGGGGCTCGGTTTTAGCTCCCTGTGGCTTTTCCTTGCTCGAAATACATGTTATGAGAAAATTTATTTAATTTGGAAAGCTCTGTAACTTGTTTTGAGGGCTTGGTTTAGCTCCTCGTGAGGCATCTTCCCTCCTCAAATATCTGTTGAAAATTGTTTCATGCTTGGAATAGTTAGGTTGGTGGCCCAAATATGTTCTCTATGTTGTTCTTATTTAAGATGTATATTGGCTCCATATCTTGATGTTTCAAAAATAGGTGGGTTGTTCCTTGGCTTTGGATGGCTCGATTTTATCTTAAGATGGCAGGAGTTTTAATTTTTGTTAAGGCTTGGGTTTTAATCTATGCTTGGACCCTGTTTTGGCTTTGAATGGCTCAGTTTTAGCTTTCCTTGGAGCTCGGTTTTGCTTGCTTTGACCCTGTTTTGGCCTTGAATGGCTCGGTTTTAGCTTTCCTTGGAGCTCGAATTTACTTGCTATGGCTCTTACCCGAGAAGTGGTTTGGAGGAGGGGCTTGATTTCGTTTGTTCTGGCTCCTACCTGAGAGCTTGTGATGGAGTTTGTTCAGACATTTTCTTGGTCTTACTCGTGAGCCTGTTGGTGGGTCATTCGGGATTGTTTGACCCTTCTTGTTGGGTTTGATTAGCTTGAATTTTATTGATGAATCAAGTTTGTCATCCCAAAAATTATAATCATTTATCCTCTTATGTATGTCGAGGGAGCATAGTAGCCACTGGTGTTCTTTTGGTTGCCTCGGCTGTGAGCCTTAACAACTCCCCTTTCCTTGGGTTGTCTTAGCCGCGAGCCTTACTTGTTGTTCCTTGGGTTGTCTTTGGTCGTGAGCCTTAGCAGCTGCTCCTTGCTGCCCTGAACCATGAGCCTTAGTAGTTGCCTCCCTTATGAGTTGCCTTGGCCGAAAGCCTTAGCTGCTGTGTATTGAGCTTGGCTGTGAGCATTTATGTGGTTTCAGCCAGATGTTTTTATGCTTATTTAACATATGAAGCTTTTGATTATATTTGGAATTGGATGACTTTGATGTTGGCATGATTTTATAAGTATAAATGGATGTCGTCCCTGGGATACTTTCCTTTTGTTCGAGTTGTGGAATTTGAAAATTCATTTTCAGGGGAGCATATGGTTGATTTAAATTGAATTCATAGAGGATGTTTCGAGAGTTTGACATTAAAGTTGTGATATCGTTTGAGCGCAGGCTTGGGTGTGTGTGGACATGTAGTTAGTGGTAGAGTCATGTGTACGACCGTCACATTGACTTGGGTTGATCCACTTATAAAATGTGAGAAAATGATATCCTTTCGGACTTATTCAAGGATCTTAGGTATTCTTTTTCAGGTCTTTTTGTTATGAGTTTTGAGGGTTAATTCATCCTCCTTTCCGATGTTTTAGGTGGATCAGTGTCTCCTCTCTCTCACCTCATTTTTGTTTTTTTTTTCTTTGTTTCTTAGTTCGGTTTTCAATGCTTATGTCAGATGCATAAGCGTCCACGTATAGTCTTTTGTTATACGTGAAAACATCAAGCAAGTTCGCAAGTAGTTCAGTTTTATTTTGGGGTTTAGGGCGGTGATGACAAAGACACACCGCTGATAGAGCAGAATGATGTTTCATCCTACGACTTCGGGACACCCCCCCTCATGGACCCGGTGAACCGTAGGATGTCATATCATTCACCGACATAAGACTAACGGGAATTGACCCGTACCTTCTTAGGTTGTTGGTGGTCCTACGCCCGACAACACGATTGACTCGTGGACAACTACTTTTCAAAATTAATAAAAAACAAATTTGATAAGAACATGTACACATTTTTCTAAAACAAAAATATATTTTTCGCTACAAACAAAATTGATACAACCATCTTTTGTATGCCTGAGTCTATGTGCATGCTAAAAATATAAATTTTAAATACATTTTAAACATTGATTGTCCACCTATTGATTACCTGTTTGAGCTAAGGAGTTAAAACCCCTTTCTAGTTGAGTGTCGGGTTTTACACATCCAGATGACCGAGCAGCCTTCGACGACCCTCGAGTACCAATATATAGTTGAGCCTAGCCCCGACCCGAGTGCTTGCAGTTCAATTTTTTTTCAGACTTTTTCATATGTTTTCTTGAGATTTTTGGACAAACCACTCGTAGTCTCCTTTTGGGATTTTTCTGTGTTTTCTACGATTTTCATCGATTCGTCGATTTCCTCGCATTTTTCTTGTCGCGAGTCTTTTGAGAATTTTTCTTGAGATTTCTGGGTGATGTTTCTTTACTTCGTTTATATAAAGCATTTCAGCTTGCTTCCCCAAAATTTGTTGCTTGTACCTGATTGCATCAACTACACCTGAGGAACTGCGGATCTCCCAAGTATACAGGTTTGTTATGTGTTTACAGCATGTTATTTTCTTGCAAATCACCTACCTGTTGTACTTCTTACTTTTTCTTTACACCGCATGTTGTACCGTTTCCTTTACTGAATACTCTACTGCTTATCATGTGCTACATACTCTACTGTTATGTTATATACTGTACAACTTCAACATGTTCCTTATAAAATGTTTAAAGAACTACAACCATAGGGCCGCTGGATTTGACATCATAACCTGACACCCTAGAAAACTTAAACTCATCAAGACAAGGAACTTGGAGCTAGCACGGTGGGCAGCACGGTTATCTTCAACAGCAGAACATGTCTTCCCCAGCTAAATCATTCCTTCCATATGATTAAACAACAATCCATAGAATTTCGAGGTCGTTCGCGTGGTGCGACATAAATCCTCAACTTTTCTTTTAGGCATTTGTACAACTCTACTGTGCAATCTAAGCCCTAACTTGTTTTAGGATTCCAACCTAAATCCTCACATCTTCCAGCCTGTTTGTGTGATCATTTCATACGAATGTAAGTCTTAATTAAATAAAATTGGCAGGATGAAAAACTTGAATAATTTCTCCTCGAAATTGAAGTCAAACCATAGGGTAAACTGGGAAGTCACTGAGGTTCTCCTTCGAATCTGTGACATCCCTTAGTTCTTCTTTCTTTGGATTTTACAATAAATCTTCCAAGTTTGAATCATTCCCTTTTGGGCACATTTTTGTCCGATTTCGTTGAAAAATCTTATCATTTTGACCTCTTTGAAGATAATATTTCCTGATTTTTATCGAGAGTATTTTTAGGCGATTACGGTTGTCTAAGATGTAATTAACTATAGGGGCTTGTCCTTATAAGAAGTTTTTCCGAACCCAGCTTAAAATAAACCCTATCTAATTTTTCATATTAAATAGGAGAATTTGTCGACAAATAAAATGTTTTCGCAGACCAAACAGACGTCATATATTTTTTAGTTTATTTGATCGAGCATCATCCTTAAGTCTTATGTTTATCCCTCGGGATAGATACAGGATTTGAGATAGAGCGCTCTTTCATTTAAAGTGTGAGAATTATGGGGTCATTTTGATTTCATATTTTTCCAAACTTAAATTTATATGTAAATTAAAGCGTCCTTCCGAAGCGGGCAACGGGATTTCGATTCCGGTGACCAACAGCTTCTTACAGGCAACTCCCCCAACTTTTTAGTGTCGACAGAACACTTCAAGGCATATGCCTAGTAGCAATAAGGTGTAAGCCTCAAGGAGCAACGCCTCAAGGTGCTTGAGGCAGCACCTTGTTTTCCTAATTATATTAAACTATATAAATATATCATTAACATATTTAACCTACTACTATACCCTTGTGCAGTCGCTTGAGTTAAGGTTCATTCTCTACTTTGTTTCTCTGTCGAGCATTGCCCAAGTCTATTTCCACATCAAAACTTCCACTTTGTCTCCCTATCAAGCATCATCCCAAGCCCATTCGCTTGTCGCAGATTCGACTCCATCTCTCTTTCAAGCTCGAACTCCAATCCCGAGCCCATTAGATGAAGACTCACGACGTCAACTCGCCAAAGCGTTTCTATCAAGTTTCTTCTCCATCGTCGACAAGAGACTTCTCCTTCTTCACTTTGAACTTCCTATGAGGTTTAATTTCTTAAATATAAATTTATTTTTTAAGTTTCCTCTTCTAGGTAATAATATCTTAATATTTTCTATTAGTATGATTTTTTTTGGTGATAACACGTTTACATCAATGATTATATGAAAATGAGTTTGTGTTCACATATGTTATGATTATCTCTATATTTTAGTTGGGGTTTAGAAGTAAATTTTATTCACCTTTTGTTGTTGTCACAGTTAGGCTTTTAGTAATTTGCAAACTAATTTTGCTTACTTATACAAGAAATTTTCTCAAATTTATCCAATATATCAGTTTAGTATGATAAATTTATGGGATGCTTAGAAGAGCAATGCTTTGTTTAAATGCTTTAAATGACCTAAAAGATGTTTTTTATGTGCATTTAAGTACTTGGGTCTATTAGGGGCAGTTGCACCTGTTCGAAGAAGCAG
The DNA here is from genome assembly GCA_003013225.1 of Phalaenopsis aphrodite. Taxonomy (NCBI): domain Eukaryota; kingdom Viridiplantae; phylum Streptophyta; class Magnoliopsida; order Asparagales; family Orchidaceae; genus Phalaenopsis; species Phalaenopsis aphrodite. The sequence continues at coordinate 361,246 of NEWO01000067.1, forward strand.
CTGCAGCTGTTTAAAGAAGCAGTTGCAGTTGTTCGAAGAAGTAGCTTCTGCAGCTATTCGAAGAAGCACCTAAGAAGCTGCTCAATAAGTTATTGTTCAAAAAGTTGTGGTGGTTGTCGCAAACAAAAAAAAAAATCTTTTTGAAAATGTTGAATCGCAGCTTTCTAGCAGTCACTGTAGGTACCAAGACGTGGTGAGAAAACACAGCTTTCAGCTGCAACTTTTCGAAAGAGCAAGCGAAACACAATTTTGCAAAACAGGAAAAACCATGGTGCTGCGACGTGGTGCTGCACCACACCTCCATCGCACCACCACCCCAAACACACCCTTAATGTTTAATAGCAAATAGCAACTGACAAGCCTTGTTTTCCTAAATAGTAAATAGTATTTGCCCAAATTTGCTTGATAGCTATTTTATGTTTTAATATGTTCAAAAAAAGATCGCAGTTGTAATGCTAATGTAAACTCATCATAAACTTATTTAATAAATTGAAATTTAATACAATTTGAGGCATCTAAGATAGTTCTCATTCAGAAATAATTGTATTTATTAATTTCATTTATTCTCTAAGCTTTTAAGATTTTTAATAATGTTAATCAAACAGCCTTGCTCTATGCTTAGAATGAATTTTATTTAAAGCATTATGCACATGGTAAATTTAACAATGTTAATTAGGTATAGCATGAGGCATGGGTACGATTACAAAAGTTTCACATATTTTACTTATAATCATTACAATTTTAATTTTTTTTCCCATATGCGAACTTCCCTATTTTACAACTATTATACTATTAATTAATTATCTTTATATTAAATGATATTATTATTACTTTTTTTATTTGAATGTGTAGTAGCACATGTAAAAAAAAAAGGATCTAGCTAGGAAACATGACACTCAAGCTGAAGTTCCGAGAGAAGGTGCACAAAAGTAGTATTTATTTGAAATGTTAATTTTGTGACAAACGAATTATTAATGTTAAAATGACATAAGGAACACTGCTTGCACAAATTAAATATTGAAGCATGTGAAAATATCAGATGAAGCCAAGAAGGAATGTGCTAAATATTTAAAAAAGTATGTCACCACAAAAAAAATACTGCGCAAAGAAATATGAAAAAGATTATTGAGAATAGCTCTTATTTTGATTTTCAATATGATGGTTCCTGCAGTGGAAGTTATTTGGTTTCTTCTGATAGATGAACTCGATGACTAATGAATAGATTTGTTGTAAACGTGAATGAAATTGAGAATATCTACTCTCAGGCAAATCTTCCTTCAAATTCAACAAAATAATAAAAATATAGAGTATATTTAGTTATTTCAACAATTTTTTTATGAAAAAAGGAAATTACATATGGTGCGATTAGAAGTCTTTCATAAATCAAAATGCTTCACTCTATTGTGAATTATGGGTGAAGGCTAGATCTTTCTAGCATGTACGAGTTGCAGACTTGAATGCTCGATCAGGAGGTTAGAAAATAGCAAGAATGGTTGATGAAGTGAAGAATATATGGGTTGAAACAAAAGTTACAGTAATATCAAATGGTTGGTCAGATATTAGAGAAAAAATATTGTATATTTTCTTGTTAACAACCATCATATAACAGTATTTCTAAAATTTATTGATGCACCAGCCATTATAAAAGAACAATTGCAACTTAAAATGTTTTATAAACTTGTTAAAGGAATTGTGGAAAACTTAAGAATTAAAGTTATTAAAAATAATGCAAGTGTTCATAAGGTTGCATAGAAGATGTTAATAAAGACGATAAAGCATATTTATTGGACTTCATATGTTACTCATTATCTTGATTTATTATTTGAAAATTTTGGATAATCGTCACAATATAAATCCATTTTGCTCAAAGACAAATTTATTTACAACCAGTTTTAGGTAATAAGCTTGATGAGGGCAATTTTATTGGACACATTTTACAAAGAATAATGTGTGTTATAAAGAATAAAATAGCTTATATGTAAATGTATGTGCATGTTCAGAGGAGGATTTCACCCCCTAATGGTACAGGCATGGAACGCCAATGTACCTGTGCACATAGAGGATTTTTACTACCCTAGACAATTGTGATAGTTAGATCACTAACAGTTGTGCCGACGAGATAATATCGGCCAAAAGCGAGTAGATCAGAGCTTACAATGTTTAAAGTGGTTTAAGAGCCCAGTAAAGGGCAGTAAGAAAGTGATCATAAAAGAGTCATAAGGAAAATTATTAATAATTATGACAATGATTAAAGAGTAATTAAATGTTATGTTAATAAGTAAAACTTGTTATCTCAGGGCAATTAATTCTGATTCAGAGGGTAGAGATGGAAATGAAGGTAGAAGGTGTTGATTATTAGGATCGGGTGCCTCCAGCACATAGTGATCCTTCATCCAGCGATGCTAGCGTTCTTATAAAGGCTTTTACTCAGATGATGGCCACAATTGCTCGATTTATTTAGGATTCTAAGGCCCAAGCCAGTGTTAGTGGAATAGTTCAGATGGATAAATATCTGAAGCTGATCCAGGACATGCGACCATCATATTTTCAGGAGCAGTAGGGCCAGTTGTGGAAGAGAACTGGTTGTTGAGAGTAGAGAAAATCATTGATAGTTTGTCTTGCCCTCAAGAGATGAGGGACACCTTAGTTGCTTTTGCTTTCGAAGAGGAAGCATAGAGGTGGTGGCAGAGTCTGCATCAAAAGAAGTTTGCAAGTAGACCCATCAGTAAGATTTAATGAGAGGACTTTTTGCGATTGGTTTGTTCCACTGTAAGCTAGGAGGCAGATGCAGGATAAACTCATTAGATTGGTGCAACAAGATTATGCAGTATGATGCGGAGTTTCCTATGTTATCTAGATATACATCACAACTCATTCCAAAAGCGAAAGAGAAATGCCACAGATTTCTTTATGAATTGAAAGATTCAATCAGGCAGCAACTAATGCCACTTGGGGTTGAAGGCTACTCAGTCCTAGTGGAGAATGCTGGGCGGGTGTAGATTGATTTCCAACACTCTGAAGAGAAGAGACATGCACAAGAGGAAGAGTTCAAAAGAAGTGGCACCAACAACATTCAGGAGAGGAAGAGCCTGGTGGAAAGAAGATAAAGTCCTACACTGGTGGAGTTATTAGCTAGGATAGTTGTAGCACTATACAACCTTGTGCTAAGTGTGGGAAGCAACATCAAGAAAAAGGTTTACTTGGGTCAAATGTGTGTTGCTTATGCAGACAGCTTGGACATCAGAGGAGAAATTGTACTAATGTTGTTCAGAGATCCACATTAGAAGTTCATTCAGGAAGGGATCTAACTCAGGGGAATTTTCAAGAAGAATCTATTTCGAGAAGTGATTAGCAGAGGATGGCAGAAGTTGATATTGTGGCTCATAAGGAGCAACCAACACAGGACATTCACCCAAAAGTTTATTCCTTGACTCCTCAAGAATCAAAAGAGCATGTTGCCACTGATGTTAATATATAGTTTGATGGATGAATTATCTTTCGGGTGTTATATTGAATTTATGAGATACATAATTTATCACATATGTTTTAGTTATCACTTGTCAATAAACAAAATTTTGCAAACACTTTTGTTTCATTTTCCTAGTTGTGGAGTTGATGAATTTCGAGGAAGAAATTTCATAAGGAGAGAAGATTGTAATAACCAAATATTGAGAAATCGGATAAAATTTTGTCGACATAAAATGCATGATAGAAAAGATATGTTTGAGATAAGAGGTATGCATGATACGAAAGTTATGAATGATGAATAGTTGCATAGTAGAACAAAAATGCATAAAGATATCTCAAAATAATGTATGTTATAAAAATAAAATAGCTTAAAGGTGAATGCTTGTATGTGCATGTTTAGAGGATTTCATCTCCTAATGGTACAGGCAGGTAAGTCAGTGTATCAGCGGGATTAGAGTTATTCTACCACCCCAAACAAATGTAATGGTTGAATCACTAACCGCTGTGTCGAAGGAATAATATCAGTCAGAGGCAAGTAGACCAGAGTTCACCTCCCCAGACAATTGTAATATTTACATTACTAATCATTGTGTCGACGAGATAAAATTGGTCAGAGCAGGTAAGGGTCTTTCTACCCTAGACAACTACGATGTGTAGATAACTAACCGTTGTGCCGACGAAAGCCGATGAGACAATATCAGCCAAGGGTGTGTTAGGATTGTTGACGCCGATTAGGTTTGTTGACGATAATCCTCACAGAATAGATGTGTATGTATAGTATAAAGTAAAAGTTAAAGTAAATGCTCATATAAGATTGAATATGTTCATTTAGAAAAGATAATTGATACATGCATTAACATATATCATATTGTCTATAATTACATATATTACATTACTTATAATTAAATATGAATGACAACATATTATATGATTTTTTATAAACACGCATACATATTATACTCTTTCCTTGGATTACTATAGTTTCGTAGTATAATAAATATTGAGTTATCATAAAATAACTCATTATATTTCTTTAATATTATTTTTCAGTTTTAAATATTTGAACAAGATGAATAGAAGATGAGTAAATGTTTACAAGAGTCAAGAACAACAAGCAAAAATATATAATTTCTGCCTGTTAATTTCAATTGCTTTCTTTAGTGGTTCTTTCATGTATTATTTGAATATTGCATTGCTAGTAATGGAATTAGAATAGTAGAGAATTGATTTTCAATGTCCGACAATCTGTTTCCATCTTGATTAACTCCAAACCCCTGGTCGGATCCTGACAGCGAATTAGGTTCTAACCTCTCAAAACTAACCCAACCCAAAGTTGCTTGACCTGAAACCAACCCAAATATCAAACAGGTCAGAAAATCAACCAGAACCCAGTTGTCATCAACCCACTAACCCGAACCCGACCCTCATAACCCGTTTTAACATAAGACAACAATTATTTGGATCAATTTTGAGTTAACATCGGGTCAATTCGGGTGAATAGGTCAATTTCGAGTTGCTGGTCAAATAAAGCTCGACTCAAAAAATTAAACTAGTTAGGATTTTCAACTCAAACCCTTGAAAATTATTTGAGACAACCTGAACCTATATTTTTCAAGGTATTTTTTGACAACCCTTGCCAATGATCAAATTGGATTTTTATTTGAATGATAAAATTTGGATTTAGAGCAACCCATACATACTACAAGACATGCTTACTTGATAAATTTGATTCACTTATAATTTTAAATCAATAAGTTTATGATTTCTATCTACACTTCCTATCTTAACATATATTATTAATTTTATTTCATCTTATTATAAAGATTGGTAGACATAATTGGAGATGTTGCCTAAACTCTAAGCATTTAATGGAACAATTCTAGGTCATATTTGTTCAGTTTCCACATTTGAGCATAATTGTAATATATTCAACCAATTGCATACAAAAAAAAATGATTGGCTGCAAGTCAAAAGAGCAAAAATTAATTTATATTATGTTCAATAAAAAATTAAAAGATAGACATATGAAGTTGCAAAAGGCAAAAAAAAGGTGATGACGGAACATATACTTCGGTTGTTATGATATATTATCTGATGATGAATAGGTAACGACAAAAAATAAAGAAGGATTTGAGTTTGAAGATTAAAGAATAACCTTTAATGGCGAAGAGAATGACGATATCAATGATAACATTAAAAAAGGTCAAAGAAGTATTAAATTTAAACAACTTCTATTTCACAATCATTTAAAAGAAATAAATAAAGTGGAGATCAAAGCGTCAAAAAATCAAAAGGTAATTTAAATATAGTGGATTACTTAATTGTGTTACTAATTTGTTATTTTATTTTAAATTATATTGAATTCAATTTTAGTAAATATACAGAGTAAGATGGAAGAAGTGATAATTGAAAAGGATTTTGAAGATGATAATAATAAAGAATACAAGGACAATAGAGTTATTAAATATAATGATTCTTTAAAAGATAATGAAAATGATGATAAGGTCGCTATGGATACTAATCCTTGTGGCAAATTTAAATTCAAAGTGCTTTTAAGTCAAATCTAATGGCTAATGCCTTGCCTCGCTAAGGCAAAACATCACAATTCTTGACTTCAACTTATTAATCATTGGGCACACCTGATTCTAAGTTTCAAAAGAAGTTTGGCTACAATTACATGGATAGAAAAGCATGAATATATTTGTATTTCCATAACCAAACATCCATCTCTCCATGGAAGTGAAAGTGTATGCATCCATACATTAATCCACACATACTATACAAACTCATATTCATTCAAACGCCCCAAGAATAAACAAACTAGCTCAAGCGTATGCATACATACATCAACCCACACATTATGTACAAATTCACGCACACCATGGCTAAGCAAACTAGTACCGCTTAACAATTGACATCCTATTTTTGGCAAACTAATCCTTTTTTGTTTGCATTATGTCTCCCGCTTCCATGTCCTATCTAATGCAAAACTTCAAGATTCAATAGTGATCTCTACCCATGAATTTTGCATTTAATTCCTCCAACCCATGACTCAGTAATCGAGTGTTGTAGTATCATAAGTTTGAACTCCATCGTGAAACTTAGTTGCTTGCTTCTACCTACGACCTTATATGCGAGAAGTGATTGTTACCTCTTCGATAATTATTATCCATTCCGAAAGCCGTTCAATCCTATATTATGCTTTTGTAAATAAGGAGTACTTAAAAATAAAGAAGTTTGAGACTGCAATAACAAACCTTTATCCTACTAAGTGGGGTCAGCTACATGAATCTTTTTTCTCCATTGAGTATCATATTTCACTTAATTCTAATAAATTAAGATCATTTTTTATACAACATGCCCAAGACTTTTTAGGTCTAACTCTATCTTAATATAAATCGAATCTAAAACATCTAATCCCCTAACTAGATCATTAGATGGTCGACATTTAATATGGTCAAACCATCTAAGACAACTCTCTCTAATTTTGTTTGTCACTGAAGCTACACCAACCTTTAACAAATACATTCGCTCCGCATTTTGTCTCTAAGTATCAAGCCCACTCATCCGCATAAGCATTCTCATCTCAGCAATGCTTAACTTAGTTTTATGCTTCTCTTTTATAGGCCAATATTCTATGCCATAAATCATTGCATGTCTCAGCACCAGCTTATAAACTTTTCCTTTAAGTCTAAGTGGTACTTTTCTACCACATAATAGGCCCAATGCATTCCTCCACTTCAACCAAACTTGAATTCTACTAATAACATTCTCATCTATATTATCATCACTTTGAACAATAGACCATTCACTCCTTTTAATGATTTGATCACCCATTGTTACAGTTCTACTTCTAGATCTACTACTACTAAAATTACATTCTATATATTTAATTTTAGATAAACTCAAACGAAGGCCTTTAGACTCTAATGTAGACCTCCATAATTCAAAATTTTCATGTACTCTCTCTATTCTTATCCGGAAGAAGGATAGCATAAGTGAAAAGCATGCCACTTTGCTAAAGCTCATCAACAAAGATAAATATTTGTTTAATTTTATGATTTATGGCATGCAAATTTGAGTGTGAGCGTGATATCATGCTTTAAATACACTTCTTCCACACGGACAGTAAGTGCAATGTGGGTGTGATGCTTGCATGAGAACATGCACATAAGACGTATGAGCGATTGAGATTTTAGTAAGTACGATGTGCGAAATGCATGAATAGTGAGGACAATTGTGAGGGGCTGCTGCCATTTATTGATGACGTTCTGGTGGATAGAAGGTTTCAAATCTTATTTACTAGATGAGATCAAAATAAAAATAAAATTTATTGTCACTCCCCTATTTTCATCAAGCTTCAAACAGCTTCTCCATCTCAAGGCTTTCAGTATAGAAAATTGTGCCAAGTAGTACTACATCAATTTGAGTGTGTGATTTCTTGCAAAAAGTTATTAATTGTATTGAAAAATATGCACTTGACTATATAGAAAATAAGCAGCCAAGTCAAAAAGTATATGAAACAACCATTTTGAATTCTGAATAGAAAAGAACTCTTACTTTAACTCGGCATTATTAGGACAGCCACCTGCTGCTTGTACGCAAGACCTTTTCCTGACACGCATGAAATCATGCACCTTACCAAACCAATCACATGATCGAAGAACTGAAAGTGCCTCTGAAGCAAGGCTGCATAAACAAAAATGTAAAACAACATTATGAGATGGTTTAAAATACTGAATGTTACATAGAGAAAAATCTATTCTAATCGGATCTAGCAATGTTGCCATTCCCAACTGTATCTTTTTGAACAAGACAATAATGCACGTAAAAGACCAAATCAAATAAGACAAGTATATTTTCAAAAACTACCAAAAAAACTATATCAAGATAACCACAAACCCATTTTAAAAGAAAACAATCAAAACTCACATTTCCTTAAACTTCTGAAGCTCCTCCAAAGTGTGCTTCATCTCGTTGCTTGACAAAACAGGAGATTTTTCAGCATAGGATATCAAATCATCTTTTTTCTCTCTGTCTTCTAATTTACGTTTGGATGAGATAAGAGAGTTCTGTCTATTAGGAAGCATCGTACTACATGAATGCTCCAATCTAGGATCTTTTCTGCCATTCAGCAATCTGGAATTAGCATTGTCTTCATGTGGATTCCTTAATGGTGATCTGCATCTTCCATTTCCATTAGGCAAACTCTGCATAGTTTGATTTGTCACAATGGCAGAGTTCTTACCAGCCACAGATGAATCATCCATATTATCTGTACCCAACTCCTCCAAATGGAGTTCAGTTTGCAGGGTATTCTTGTCTATGGCAAGAGATTGTTTCGCATCATTGTTTTTTCCATCAACACATGAATCATGCTTTTCATCACCATTTGACAACAATCTAGTTGTTCCAAAATTTTTTGAAGTAATAGGCCTGACTTGAGGATAAGCGGAAATGTTACCATTTTTAGGCAAAGGTGCAGCATTTGTTGTTGCTAATGATTTAGAAGTTTCAGCAGTCTTCAAAGACGTCGATGTGCTGCTTCGATTGGAAACTATGGCCTTCACTTCATCACAAGCTGAACCAGCTTTGGCAGACTTCTGATGTTGATCACAGCGTAAATAGAACAGAATGTATACCTTCTCTGACAAAACCTCTTGGGTGCTTGAAAGTGAAACATGAGCATCGTTGCAGCAATACCACCGGCCAAAAGCATCCTAAAGAAAATTATATGAATTTAATTCAGCACAAAAGGTAAACATCAATTATCTCACAACATGAATAACAATCAAGCTTGCAAGTGCTCAAAACCTTGATATATGCATAATAATGCCCAGATTCAGGTGAATATCCTGAGTGCACAATGCTCCCAAAAAGACTGTACTTGGGCTCCGACTCCTGAAGTGGCATGAAAATAATTTAACAAATAGTTAGAATCATGAAAAAAAGGAGCTAGGGGAAAAATAAGATTTGATGTTTGAAGGGCTTTGGTATGATGTGATGGAGACATTAATATCACAATAATAAGGTACTTGAAATCACTTCAAGAAGAAAAACTATTGGCTTTCATTAGAAAAACTGCAACACTAAAAAAATCCATTTAAACGGAAGTTTTTTTAAAACATAAAACTTATCCCAATAAATTTTAGGGTCCGTTTAGGGGGGCTTATTCGCGGAGTGTGTGTTTTGAAAACACGTCATATGCGTTTGTTTCGGGCGTGTAGGATGCCTCCCGTAAAACGCACAATTTACTTATAACAGTACCGCGGCCCGCGCCTATAGTGTCGCGATCGAACGTTTCGAAGGATTTTTACATTACTTACCCTTCCGCTTTCCCGAGTTCGTGCCCTAAGCACCGACAGCGTGCGAAAAGATCTCTGAGGATCTAGATCTATCCCCCTAAACGATCAAGATCTATCACCCTAAACCTGTTGCTCTCTGAGGATATTCAGACCATTTTCCTCTTCGATCCGCATTCTTCGTTCAGTAAGTTGTTGTCTTTGGTTACCGTAAGAATCATGCATTTAGTATGGATGACTTCGTTTATCTTTGGTCTTCATAAGTAGCATTTCGATTTTTTGAGATAATTTCCATGGAGTTCTTTGATTATCGAGTTATCAGTTACATCTTCAGGTTTAGGGTGGTGGCCATGATCATGTGATGAGCTCTTTCGCAAATGTGTTTAATATCTTCTATATTCAGTTTGTGATGACATTTGTGCTTCAGAGAATCAGCTATACGTATTTCAAATCTCCCCCCTATTTCCTGAAACTATTATTTCCTAGAATTTTTATTAGCCGAATAGGCCAAAATGCGTACTGCAGTCTTGGAATTGTTTTTTTGTGGATTTTTTTGTCCCTGGATATATAAGCTTTGATGATCTGCCACAGTGGAATGCTGGAGATAAATTTTTGCTGCTATTCTCCCAAACCAGTTATGAAATGAGAGTAAACTCATTAGCATATTTGGTCGAATACATTTTTCTGCTAATTCTTTGATTGAGGAATTGTTACGGAAAGGCCGAATACATATCTATTATTTCCCATATTTCTGTTATTTGTTTGTTATGACCGGTTATGAAATGAGAATAAACTCATAAACTGGCATTTTCACACGGAAACGTTATAAAGGGTTGGACAGTTGGTAATTAGCATCTTGATAATACATGTAGCATCATTAAAGAATCTGGGATTGATGATAAATATTTTCTAATGCTGTTTGATATCAATTATTTTTAAAATTTAAGGTAAATTATTTATTTTTCTAGCTACCCTAATTGGGAAATCATTTTTGGCATGTCGGTTTTGTTGGGTAATGTTCGTTAATGCTATATTAGCTCTTTTAAAATTCTACCTCTTTACTTTAAACACTGTTGCTCAGTATTACCTAATATGTGTAAGCATTCCTATAGAATTGAATCATTTTCTTACTAGTCTCATTATGACTAAGAACAAAGAAGTCTCTATGTCAGCTATGCGGGATAAAGATTGTCACCAACATTTTTTACAATTTATGTATTAAGGAGATTGAAATTGGTAATAGGCCTACCACCTATTTTAACAAAGAAAGATGACAAAATATTTTCAAGAATTTCAAGGAAATGACCGGTCGTGATTACGACATATTAAAATTCAAAAACAAGTGGGATCAGCTAAAAAAAGACTGGAAATTATGGAAGGAACTAAAACGATGATCCACAGGATTGGGTTGGGATCCCATCAAACGTACCATGGATGCTTCAAAGGAATGGTGGGCTGAGAAACTAAAGGTAATACTTTCAACCCCCCCCCCCCCTATTCTGTTTAGGTTCATTATTTAGCTTTCAATTTTGTCTGATATGTCATAATTCATATTGCAGACAGTACTTGCTGCGAAAAAATTTAAGGTGTGTGGAATTGACCCAGAATTGGAAGATAAATTGGATGTAATGTTCAAGGAGGTTGTCGCTATGGGGCAGAATACCTTCAACCCAAATGAGTTGGGGTTCAATGGAATATCAATCGACTTGACACCTGATCAGGTTATGGGTTCTGGTCAAGGTCCTAGCATAAACCCGAGGGAACTCGAGTCCACATGCAAATCGAAGAGGCGTAAGATGGAGAGAAAGATAAAAAACAAAGATGTATTCGTGCAGAGCTCAATAGACAAACTAATAGAAGTATTTGCAGCTTCATAACCTGTTGAACAAGAAGTGGATGATCCCAGTGTTGATCGTTCTATGAACCTTTTAAAAGACATATCTGAAGTTGTAGCTTATAACGATTTCTTTTTAAAATGTGTTAAAGTCCTTGAGTGCCCAACAAGAAGGCAGATTTTCAAAAGGCTTCGGCCTGAGCAGCGCGGCGCGTGGAATATTTGCGTCTGTCAATCGAAAAAAGATTGTTGTATTTGTGAATTTTGCTGGATATGCCAGCTATTATCTTATTTTATTTGACACCTCTTTTTAGAATTATGTAGTTTATGTGCAAATTGTTCAGTTTTCAAATATTAGCACTATTTTTTAACTTCTATCTTTTCTTATTTGTTCATTCAAATCTAATTATTTTTCCAGGATGAATCGATATCGAGAACGTCGCAAAAGAATGGCGGTTGGGATTGCTATATTATTGTTAGAATATTATCGCTCTACTATTGATCAAACACCACGCATGACCTCCTTGTTCATATGGGATAAATGGGCAGGCGAAATGATAGCTGGACATCCAATAAGATTCAACAACATATTTCGGATGAGCGTACCAATTTTTCTGGATATTTTGCATGAGCTTCGTATCAACCACGAACTCAAAGGCTCGTCAAGAACTACCACAAGGGAGGTATTAGCTATTACTTTATACATTTTATCTTAGAATGAATTGATCAGAGGAGCTATGGAACGATTCCAGCAGTCCTCCGAGACAATCAGTCGATACTTCTCTGAAAGATTGAAAGCACTAATTAGACTAGTCACCAAAATAATTTAGCCAGAAGATCTGTCATTTTGTAGTACTCTTGAAAAAATAGCAAATGACTAACGCTACATGTCATATTTCAAAGTTAGTTTCTTTTATTTATGTTCTTGCTCCTAAACATTTTTTTATCACAATCACTTCAAATCAGTAACAAATGAAAACAGCATTGCATTGATGCAATTGATGGCACGCACGTGGATGTCTGACTCCCGAGTGATGAGAAAGTGGCATACATCGACCGATGTGGCTCTCCAACCCAAAATGTTATGGTCGTTTGTGACTTTAACATGTGTTTTACCTGTGTTAGTAGGATGAGAAGATAATGCTCATGACAGTCGTCTTTTTATGTATGCAACAAAAAATAGCAGACAAAGCTTCCCTCGCCCACCTTCAAGTTGGCTTACTTTGTTGAACCTATTAGTTTTTATTTGTACGGATCAGTAAAAACAGTCATCTATTTCGTGATAGGCAAATATTATTTGGTGGATGTCGGTTATTCCTTACAGAGAGGTTATTTGAAGTCATTTTCAGACACCAAATACCACATTCCTAATTTTGAGAGAGCAAGCGGCATTGCTCGGGGTAAAAGGTAAATTTTTAATAAACTTCATTCATCACTCTGAGGCGTTATCGAAAGAACATTTCGTGTATGGAAAAAGAAATGGGTCATCCTTCAAGATATGCCTACATACATACTCTTTTACTAAACAAGTTCATATTGTGGTGGTGACGACGCGCTCCACAATTTCATTAGACGACATTCATCTATATCAGATACATACTTTAATATGGCTAACACCGACGAGATGCATATCCCAGCTCAAGCATTTGAATTCCAGATTGGACAGCCTATTCCGGAATAAGTTATAGGAACCCATGAATTTGAGACCCAGGAAGGTGAAGGTGCAGCAAAGATGACTGCTTTGAGAGAGTGTATCACAGAAGCTTTATGCAACTCCTAATTTTTATCTTTTTGCTAGCTTGTAAGGTTGTGAGCTTGGAGAGCACAATGAATGAAATTGCAGTGCACTGCATTAAATTGGTTTTTGCAGTTTTGGCTTAGCTATGTTTAATGTTAAAAATGGTGTTGAAAGCTTAAATTTTGACTTATGTCTTTGATGCATTATATATGGCTCATTTGGTGTTAAAAATGAAAGCTGATATTGCCAAATATGTGTTGATTATCTCAGATATGTGGCTCATTTGGTAAAAAATGGTGTTGATTAGTTGCCAATGAATGCTGATATTGTTTTATACATCGTGAAGGCAATACTTTACTATTTCCTTTTATTTTTTTCCGCCATACTTTACTATTTGATTTGAAGAGAAATGTGGTGAATATGGGAAGCTCCCTCTGATTATTGGGGTGACCGCTTCTTATGAGGATTGGCCTGTACTACGTTTGAATTGTTATGGTTTGAGGTTAATCCTCTTTGCATGGTTTGCTGAGGTTTATTTTGGATGGTCAGTTTACACTTTGAATGCTCAGCGATTGCATCTTTTACTAGAGAACCCCTTGCAGATTTTGGAGGCCCGTGGCTCAATATTTATTACTATAACTTGCAGATTTTGGAGGCCCATGGCTCCATGGCTCCATCTTAGGATCAATCAACCACCGAAATTCTTTCAATTTTTTTCTTCTAAGATTTTTTATGTGACATACCATGCAAGAGAATCTCCTTGTTAGAACCCAAGGAGACAAACTTATCTTTAAAATGAATCATATGTCATAAGGTTCAAACAACTTCTCATCTCAATGTCTGGTATCCTGGTATTTTTTTTTTTATTTATTTTGTGTGTTTTCTATGGATGATTCATATTCCATAAAATCTTTTCATGTTCTTTGTTTAACTCAACAACTTCATTGGTAATGAATAGGGTGGCAGCTATTACCCCATTCTATCTTTTTGTTAGCTTGTAATCGGTTTTGAGATTGGAGAGCACAATGGATGAAATTGGTATAGATGGCAGATGGTCATGCTGCTTATAGCTCTCTATGTGGAAATGAATTTCATTTTGATATTATCGAGTGTATGATGTGGTTATGAATAAGCTGCAATTTTGTATAGATGGCAGATGGCCATGCTGCTTATAGTTCTTAATGTATTATTGAGCTGCAATTATGCTTTCCCTCCCTCTCCCCCTCTTTCTCTCCATTCTTTTGTCTGTTTAAAATTTAAATATGTTATGTTGATGAATGGAAGGCTTATTAAAAACTGCCAAGTGTGGAGCAACTTGGACGGTCTCAGAAATTTGTTCTCGGCAACCGTTGCTTTCATAATTTGGTGGTTTGAGAAGTGTTTCCTGGAAGGATAGCGCGATTCTGTCATTAGAAAGATCGAAAAGCGGTATTTTGCACTCCTGCTTGATTGTAGAGACCTTAGCTGCCAATATGTATTGATTCAGTGATCAGGGTTTATTGGAATGGAGTTGGCTTGTTATGCATCTGACAGATAAACATTATCAGGATTATTGGGTGTTCTTAAAATCCATCTCCACCCTCATCTGCTAGTCATGTATAATAGTACTTACAAATTTAAATGTTATACATTGCTAGAAATTTAAATGTTATACGAAGTTTAGTGGAGTCCTAGCAACCCTGCAGTTTACTGTTATGTTGTAATGATTTTTGTGCTCTTCTCCCTGTTCTGCTGTAATGATTTCTTGCTTGGCTGTGTGAGAAATCTTTTGGAGGAGTTTGTACACCTTGATAATATCAATGCATCTATCCAATTAATTAGCTTGTTTCAATGTCATGATCCCAGCTGAGGCTCATTTTGATGCTATGGCTATTATTTCATGGTTTATCATAGTTTGTTGGTATCAGTTGTTGGTATCATATTGAATTAATAACAATACAAAGGCTATGCATATATCGAAAATGCTCATTTGCTGAGGATCTCATTATTTTTTGTTTTTTAACTTTAATCTCGAAAAGAAATGCACTTAAAAGGTCATATTATGCTAGTTTCTTAGTTTTGTGATATGCTCATAACTTGCATTGGAGTATCTAGTTTGTTCCACAGGATTTGTTTGCTGAGATTGTTTGATGTAGCCTGTAACTATTGTTGTATAGGTAAGCATTTGTCTAAGCATTTTGTTGTATATGCAAGCATTTGTAACTGCTGTTGTCAAAGTGGTTTGTTGAGAATGCTATTGTATATGTAAACATTAAGATGTATATGCAAGTCTTTATATTGTTTCTGTAGAACTTAAGGTTTTTAACAAGGCAAGATTTATGGGAATAGATAGTTGTGCAATTTTTTTTTTTTTACTTTCTTATGTATACTCATTTTAATGATATAACTGTGGAGCAGCTTGGATGGTTCGGTAAGTAAATTTTCTATATTTTCATAATTTTTTTACTGATCTATTGTTCTTTTAATAACTGCAGGATGATGAGTTCTACATATTCAGGGAAGTCCGGGCAAGTGATATGTCGGTGCGGACTACCGACCTTGCTACTCACATCACGTCAGGCACATAGCTACGGGAGGTAATTTTACACGTGCCCACGGTGAGGACGAGGACAGGACGGCATTTTCTTTAGGTGGACCGAGACTACGTCTGTTTCTATGATAGCACAAGTGGACACCGCTGCTCAGAGTTCATGGGTATCAAAATTTAAGAACACCGATTCTAATTCGAGTGCTTCCATTTCTACAGTATCCCACTCGGACAGTTTCGTTCAGGGTTCTGGAGTGTCAAAGTCGGGCGGAATAAGTCGTGATATGTTGCTACATATTAAAGTCAACATCATTATTTTTTTCATGTAATTTTAACATGTTATTTTTTTTCTTTTTAGGGTCTCATTATACTACATATTAGTATGTTAAGTTGTATTTAAATTTTGTTTAGATAATTGTGTTTGATGTCATCTGAAATATTTAAAGTGATATAAATATTTTATATTTTTATGTATCAACTTTTGAATCTTAATTTTAAGAATATTTTTTATTTTCATGTTCCTATAATTCACATTTTTCTTTCTTCTATGATTGCATTAAAAAGGTTGGTAAATTTATAATAAAATACAAAAATAAGTTGTTTACAAAACGCACAAACCAAATAACTAAACAGATTATCCAAGTGGCAGATTGGTCATTTATCCAGAATCAGCTGTTTTCCAAACACACAAACCAAACAGCCAGCCAGCTTATCCGGATCAGCTGGTCATCAGCAGATTATCAGGATAAGCTGGATAAGCTGCAGCATCCCAAATAGTCCCTTAATTGTTGATAGAAACTTAACATACTGAAAAAAATAAATAAAGAAATTAAAACTTTTAAAAAAAAATCTAAGCCAAATAAAATTTAAGGAAATTATCAGAATATTACACCTCCATGCATGGTATTGCATGATAAAGTACTTACCAAAAGTTCAAAGCAATACCATATCTTCTTGTTTGTCCTCATTCCTCAAAACTAAGAAAAAAGAATTTTAGTTTCAAAAGGAGAAGTCAATAGGTTCAAGATGCTTCAGCCTTGGCCAATTCTAAGGCACTTTTTTGCTTCTTCATCACCGAGAGATGGAACTCTTATGCAGTGATCCTACTTGGGTTAATAAAAATGCCGCTTGATGACAATACTTCCAAGTTTCTGAGTGAAACCAAATTTCATCTTCAGTTATTCTTTGTGGATTTTAGTTATCTTCCAGAAAAAAAAAAAACCATAAAAAGACAGTTACGTCAATTTAATTTTGATCACTGACAATTTCTCCTAATATGTTCAATCTAAAGCATTATGTTTTTGAAAGCTCAATCTGTTGTTCTGTATCAATCATGCAAAAAATGAAAACATTTCATTTCTTAGTTTTGACCTAAAAGGTCTTAGAAAAATTTATTCTAACTTGTTTGCAACAATTATCAAAGATAACATTTGCTCTTCTCCATAGCAGTTACACCAAAACCATCCACAAACAATACCAAGAGCTACAATGAATGTGAATAGTGTCAGGTTCTTCGCCACTCTCCCGAATAGAAAAAACATAAATACTAGCTTTGAAAAGAGGATTGCGAAAAATGTAAGACCTTTCAGTCTTTGATACTTCTAAGGAAATGATTTTCAAGTTATTCATCTCCAAGGGTTGTGCATGTTTTGCAGTGACTTGTGTTGATGTATTAAAAGTTCAACTTGAGGACAAGACTTCAAATTTCTTATCGGCATTAATTTCCATCTTCACATCTTTGTAGAATTTGATAATCTTTTACACAGAAAACCACATCTTCTTACTTCATTATAATTGTCATTTCTTATCCTCAACATTTTGCTCCTTAAAATGTTCAATCCAAAACACAAATTCAAGCTGACACTTGCTCCTCACAAATTCTATTTTTTAATAGAAATTATTTGTAGAAGATACATTTCTCCCACATATTTAAATTTCCTTAACTAGATGTCAATAAAAGTTTGCCGAAGGCAAGAAGTGTGCAAGAAGTGTGCATGATGGAAAGACCCGAAAAGTCTAATGCACGGTTTCCATCTTATTAAAAAGGATCTATAGATGTTAGAAGAACTTCAACTAAAGAAAATATATAGTGAACTTTGTTTGTAATTAGTAGTTGCAATGAAATCATCCTAAAAAAATAAATTATGTATTGTATATATGCATACCGATTTGATTGGTTGAATAATAATAAACAGAGATTTAGTTTTCTTTATGGTATTAGAGCCAATTAGGGTCTGTATATTTCCAACCTAATCCTTATTCAAACCCCTAAAAACCCAATCTTCCGCCTCTCATCTTCTTTTTTTCCCGGCATGTCTGACAGTGAATCTACCACCACTAAATCCAATTTCATGAATCTAGAAAATCAAGCCAACAAATATATTGGAGAACTCCAAAAAATTGTTAGCCTCGTACCGATAAATTGTAAGAAATTAACTAAAATGGTCAACAATTGCACAGACCTTGAAAAAATAAAAGGAAAATCAAACACTTGATGAGCGTTTCTACAAGAGACTCAACAATCAAGAACTCCGAAATGCTAAAAATATGCGAGCCTTTCATATTTCTAACAAAAACCATAGAAATTTAAAGTCAACAGCCAAATATATTCAAAAGTCAAAGATGTTGCCAGTATCTATAAGATCAAGTCAAAGCTATCAGCATCCAAACAAGTTAACCAATGATGTGTCATAATATATTTCAAAAAGATGAAAGAATTTTATTTGGTGTTCGACTTCTATTAAGAATTCAAGATGAAGAAATGTGATGACAATGCTGTAATTGTCAAACATGTACAAAAAGAGAAACTTTAAGCTTTATGGAGGCCATGTTGAAATTTGATGAAATTTGTCTTTAAACCCATGGAAATGTAGTCTTGTCATGCCCTAATGAATCCTTCTAGCAAATGAAGGCCAGGGAAGAAAGAAAAACTATCATGTTAGAAGTATTAATTTTTTAAGAAACTGCCAGTATGATCACAAAAGAAAAAATTGAAGATGAAAGACTGGTTGATGTTGAATCTGATTAAACAGATGGACAAAAAAATGTTTCACATAACTAAACCAAAAAAGCATAACAAAGAAAACCGTTGGAATATTCATGGAGAATACAAGAGAAATTTGAGCAGGAGACTGACAAATTACACCAATAGCATGGATCGAATTCATGAATGTGGTCACACCAAAATAGGATTACTCACTCGAGAAAATTAAGAAGCTAAGTTTCTAAACTCACTTGAGAATCATTCTAGATCATTCCCACTGGCACAAAAAGGTAAAACCTCTTTTTTTTATTCTTTCAGTACCTCAAATAATCTCTCTAAAGCATATCATAAAGTCGGGTACAACATACCACGAAATAAACACAATGAATTCCTTTGCAACTAGCAAACAATGTTCATTCAATTAGAAAATAAACGTTGACGATGGTCCATTAGCCATGGTAGTAGGAAAAGGAAAACGATCATGTCTCCTTGACGTGGGGTTCAAAGGAGGACCGGCCTAGGCTCGGTCCAGCGACTGGCCACCAACCGGTCCTCAAGGGAGGGGGTTGTCGTCCCCTCCTTCCTCTTCCCCCTTTCATTGCTTTCCTTCATAGCACTTTCCTAGTTTAAGTCCTTTCCTAAAATCTGAAATTTTGATTATATTCAATTCTCATTTCTTATTTTCAAACTTTTCTTATTTAAGTCCTTTCCAAAATGTCAATTTTGATTACTTTATTTATCCTTCCCAAAATTTGATTTTCCCTCACATTATTTTCTTACATAAATCTAAAATCCTAATTTAATTCTTCTTTCTTTATTTAAGTATTGCCTAAAATAAAGTCCTAGCCTTACTATAAATAGATGATGATTTGCTTAGAGTTAGGCGGTCTTTGTTTTGCATCCAAATTCAGGTTTTAGACTTAGTATTTTCCCTTCACAGCTATATCTGACATCAAGAAAGTGTTCTGGTTGTCCTTTGTCTGAGGTGATGATTATATCAGTGGGTCCGGGGGGGTGCTCCAATTATAGCTCAACCTAACGATATATTTATCAATTCTTCCAACACTCCTGTTGTTGTCAATCCGCTTTCCAACCCTACAACAAGCCTACACCTTGCTGCCCTCCAACAGAACTCCTCTCTTGTCATTGTCCTTCGCATCGACCTCCTTCCAGCGCACCATCCGACTCTTCCTAGAAGTCGCCTACCACCCAGCGGGCCGCTATCTTTCTGCCATTCAACAGGACTTCCAACCCTACAGCAGGCCTCCACCTAGGCTTGCTGCCCTCTAGCAAAGCTCATCTCCCACGTTCTCCTTCGCATCGACCTCCTTCCAGCGCACCATCCTGCTCTTCCCTACAACCGCCTACTACCCAGCAGGTCGCCACCTTGCTACAATCCAATAGGACTCCTGTTGTTGTCCTTCGCATTGACATCCTTCGAGTGCACCATCCAGCTCTTCCTAGCAGTCATACGGTTCTTTCCAGCAACCATTCGGCTCTTACCAGCAAATGCCAACCATGCAGCAAGTCGCCACCTTGCTGCCATCCAGTAGGATTCCTCTCTCGTCGTTATCCTTCGCGTCAACATCCTTCCAGTGCACCATTCATCTCTTCCCAGCAGTCATACGTCTCTTTCCAACAACCGCCCAACTTTCCCCATCAGCCACCTACCACCCAGCAAAATGCAGCCTTGCTGCCTTCCAGCAGGATTCCTCTCCAGTTGTTGTTCTTCGCACGTCAACCTCCTTCTAGATGCCTCTCCGGCCTACACCGCAGCCGCCTTCCTCACACCACTCCCGGACTCTCTTCATCAAGCTCGTATTTTCATTTTTGTGTCATTTTTGCACTTTTGCTTTGTGGGATTATTTTCATTTATTTTGAGTCTTTATTGTATCATTGTTTTTCATTCAGAAATAATATTTGTTGTGTCATAGTTTGAGTTAACTCCGGTATCAATTGGCAGCAGAGCTAGCAAAACCCTAGTCCCATCCTAGGGTTTTCTAGCATCCGCCCCTATTCACTCCACCACACCAATTTTTTTTCTTTCTTTTGTTTATTTTTCTCTTCTTTCTTTGTTCCTTCTTTTCTTTCCTTCCACAGATCCCAAATTGTCAACCATGCCTCCAAGGAGAAATATGTCTGAGCCTACCTGAGACAAGATACGACGACAACTCCATCACCTCCAACAGAGAATTGCAAAGATTGAAGAGATGACACAAGAAGAAGTTACCTTCGACTGAGACCTGGAGAGTCGAAGGGTAAAGAAAGAAGAGGATTTGAATCCCTTCCATGGAAATAATTTCAGCGATGAAGAAGAGAGGCCACAACGTTTCAAAATCCAACATCAGAGGAGACCTAAAGAGGGATACCTACGTCCCTCCCACAGGGATACTTTCCTAGATGAGATATCATTTGGAGGGCATCAAGCCCACAAGATTAAGGTCGATTTGTCTGAGTTTGAGAGGGGCATGGATCCGGATGAATTTTATGAATGGCTACAAGCATTTGAGCGGATCTTCAAATACAGAGAGATGCCCAAATAGAGACAGGTCAAATTAGTTGCTATCAAATTTAAGAAAAGTGTCTCTCTATAGCGGGAGAACGTACAACAACAGAGGAGGCGAGAAGGCGGCGAAAAGATTACCAGGTGGGAGAAGATGAAGAGAACCATATAGAAGAAATATATTCCCCTCATTACCGCCAAGACATGTTTTTGAAACCCCACAATTAGCAGTGGCGAGACCTTTCAGTTGAGTTCACAGCACAGTTCAAACATTTACAACTGAAGTGCGAACTGAAAACCAAGAGGAGAATATAATAGCCAATGAAGTGCGCCCTGAAAACCAAGAGGAGAATATAATAAGCCAGATAACTTGGGGGATTAAGGCCTAGTATTAGCAATGTTGAACAGCTACAACCATACTGGACATTGGGGGATGTCCAGACACCTGCATTGAAAATGGAAAGGCAACAAAAGCTGTGCAAACAGCAACCACAGTTGGAGGCACCAGAAGAAGCACACCGCAGAGAGTTGAGAAAATTGGTTCATATATCGATAAAGCCACCCCCAGTGAGAAGCCAACTATAGTGTCAGCCAGAAAATGTTTCAAATGCCACGGATTTGCGCACATAGCCTATAGCTGCCCGATGAGCAGAATTGTAACTTTTATCGAGCGGGGCATCGTGGAAGTGGTTAGCGAGGAACAGGAAGTTGAGCAATAGAGTGAGGAGGTATCAAATTCCACCAGATGAGGGAGAAGCACTTGTCATTCAACGGGTTGAGGGATTCACAGTGTTTTGGCCACAACATTTTCTACACCCACTGCACAGTGAACGAAAAGGTATGCAATCTGATCATCGATAAAGAAAGCAGTAAAAATGTGACATCAACCCGGATGAAGGAGAAACTGGGACTCACGACTCAGAGACATTCTCAGTCATATTCACTAACGTGTCTGTAGGACCAGATATGGTGTGATGTCCCCATTGACGCGATTGGCGATTTGACCAGAAGACTCAACACGATGGATTCAGTAACAATTATTCCTTCACCAAGAATGACAAACACCTCATTTTAATTTCTTCGGTAGCACCTGAGGAGACAAAAGCCCTTACCAGCAGAGTAAAATCAGTTTCTATGACAATCGATTCTCTACCATCATGGCCATCACCATGCAAGAGACTTCAGTCCCATAAGATTGGATCGGAATGGAGGTGTGCTCGCAAGTGTTTTAGGAGACAGGACAGTTGATAGTGGGATCCAATGCTGCCAGGATTAAAGACAAGGCATTAGAAGCTTTGACGGATGAGGTCAAAGCTCCACCAACCCCAGGAGACTAATGCAGAGCTCAGGAAAGGATTGACTGAGCTCAGTCCAGCCTGGCTGGACCGGTCGGTCCTCGAGGGAGGGAGGTTGTCGCCCCCTCCTTCCTATCCCCATTTCCTTTCCTCTCCTTTTCTCCCTTGCCTTCCTAACACTTTCCTATTTCAAGTCGTTTTCTAAAATTTGAAATCTTTATTATATTTTATTCTCCTTTCTTATTTTAAAATCTTTCATATTTTAAGTCATTTCCAAAATCTGAATCTTGATTATATTATTTACCCTTTTCTAAATCTAATTTTTTTCTCACTTTATTTCTTTACCTAAATCTGAAATACTAATTTGAATTTTCTTTCTTATTTTAAGTATTGCCTAAAATAAAGTCCTAGCCTCATTATAAATAGATGATGATGTGTTTAGAGTTAGGCGATCTTTGTTTTGTATCTGAATTCAGGTTTTGATCTTGGTATTTTCCCTTCAAAGGTTGTATCTGACATTTAGGAAGTGCTCTAATTGTTCCTCGTCTGAGGTGGTGATCGTCTCCGTGGGTCCGGGTGGTGCTCCGACTGTAGCTCGACCATGACAAGATATTCATCTATTCTTTCACCCTTCTTGTTGTTGTCAGTCCGCTATCCAACCCAACAGTAGTCCTCCACCATGTTGCCCTCCAACAAGACTCCTCTCCCGTCACTGTCCATTGCATCGATCTCCTTCCAGCGCACAATCCGACTCTTACCAGCAACCGCCTACCACCCAGCAGGCTGCCACCTTGCTACCATCCAGTAGGACTCCTCTCTTGTCACTTTCCTTCGTGTTGACATCCTTCTAGTGCACCATTCAACTCTTCCCAGCAGCCACACAGCTCTTCCCAGCAGTCATCCGGCTCTTCCCAACAGATTGCCACCTTGTTCCCATCCAGCAGAAATCCTCTATCATTGTTTTCCTTCGCGTCGACATCCTTTCAAAGCACCATCCAGCTCTTCCTAGTTGTCGCCTACCACCCTGCAGGTTGCCACCTTGCTACCTTCCAACAGGACTCCTCTCCCATTGTTATTTTTGCGTAGATCTCCTTCCAGACACCTCTCCAGTCTTCCCCGCAGTCACCTACCTTGCACCACAACACAAACTCCCTCATCCTCAAGCTTGTTGTGTCTTCATTATTGTGTCATTTGTGTTTTTGCTTTGTGGGGTTATTTTCCTTTCTTACGAATCTTCATTGTATTATCATTTTTATTCAGTAATGATATTTGTCATCTTGCATCGTAATTTGGGTAAATTTCGGTATTACTCCTTCATTCACTCTATAAAATGTGTTGCATGTTACTTGTCGTACTACAAACTTGCCCATTCATATGATAATTAGGGATCAAAACTAGTGCGTGCTCTTCTTTATTGATCATTATGCTTTCAAGGCCAACTAAAGAAAAGAAAATTGGACAAACTAGAGTGAAGTGAAATACGAGTTAACCAACTTGAAGACGAGTGGCGTAGCCTTCCTTTGTCTCTTTCTTCTACTTCTGTCAAATTAAATAAGGATGATATTTGCAATCATCATCTGCAATCATCATTTTAGAGCAATTATCATTCAAAACTACAAAAGGAATGTTTGCTTCATTGTTAAAGAATATTGATGTTAAGATTTGTGAATTTGTAAAATACAAGTCTTTCCTATGTACAAGATCGTTATTTGCTTTTGTTTTTATACACTCTAAAATTTGAGAAGCTTCAAGAATTCCCAGAATATTAGGAGCTAAATAATTTAACACATTCAATTTTGATTGCACTCATATAAATGTACATCTGCTTAAACATAAATCTAACATGAGATATATCTTTCCAAATTTAATTTGCATTAGAGATGTTAAAACCACCAATCTTAGATATTGTTTCAAACAAAATACGGCACCGTTATTTGAAATAGAAGATATTATTCATCAAAATTCATGCATTGACACTCCACAATTTAGGATAATCGAGAGAAAAAAATTATCAAAATAAGCATCGCCCTGAAGTAACTCAACCCCATTCTTTCAAAATCAAGTTTCAAGTATTGGGGATAAACAATTTTGACTTCCACGTATTTGATCAATAAAATACCCTTTAAATTTATTGATTTAGGAAGCCCTCTAAATTACCTAGCTAATCTCTTTCTAAAGAATTTTCCTTTCAAAGCCTAACAAAAAAAATAAAATGCTCCCACATATCAAAATCCAAAAATAATAGTGAAGTAAACTTCATTCAAAAACCCTTAAATGCGCTTGTTAGGATATTCAAGCATGCAAAAAGGGTTTTATTGATTAATCCTCTTGCTATGACACACTACAAAAAATTAGGGTGGCCAAGAGAAATATAGACATCTCCTTGCAATAGCAACTACATTAACCCTACGCTTTCAAAAAAACAAAAAAAACAAAATTTCAAGTTCCAAATGCATATTGGGAAGAAGCTAATCTGACTTCCACACATTTGATTGCTAGAATATCCTATGAAACCATAAATTTCAAAATCGCTCTGAATTATCTCATTAATCATTCCAAAGAATATTTATTTTCCAAAATATAACTCCAAAAATAATTGGTTCTATTTTATCCACATCCAAAAACAACAGCAAAGTAAACTTGATAAAAAAAACTTTAAATGCATCTTCTTAGAATATTTAAACACTTAAAAAGATATAAATAGCTACAACACTATGTTGCCACTATATAAAGCTAAGGTAAAAGCTCAAAATTTGATGAAATTTATATCCAAAGAAGAGGCTAAATGAAACAACAACAAAAATACCATCGTTGCTAATTCAAAGAAAAAGTAGTTAAAAGTAGAAGTGACAAATTTAATCATCCATTGCCCTTGATGTTGCACGCAAGTGCTGGAGTGATAAAGCCAAGGAAGAATAGTTCCCGTTAAGCTTCACTAGAAAGATAACATCATCGATGCTAGTTTGGATCTAAATAGTGAAAGAACCCATCCCTACACCTTTCTTGAGATATTGTGGTTAGTCAACAATGCCCTACTCTTTGAGTTGATTTTGTGAAGGGTACTATTTGTTAGGTCATAAACCAATAAACTATTAAGTTTATTTTCTCTAAAGAATACTTTGAAGTAGTACTCTATAAAGTTTTAGCAATAAATACTCATGTCACATGTGATACTGGTAGCCCATGTAAATAAGGATGCTATCTTCTAAGGAATAAATAAAAAAATTGTGCTAGTCAAACAATCAAAAAGGTATAGAATCAATAAGTCTTGTTCCACTTTAAGAACAGACAAAAAAAGAAAATCAAATAAAAGGATCATAAGAGAACGCCATCAACTCTCATCATGATAAAAAAGATTTTTGATCTAAATCAAATAAAAAAAATAAACCATCCCAATCTACTCAAAGTTCTATTAAAGCAAGTATAAAATGGGAAGAAAAGTGACTCGTATAATTCATCCTGAAAGGATGGATTCCAAATATATAATTACAAAAAAATATTTTAAAATTGAAAAAAGGGTGGTAGAAAGAAGGAAAAATAAAATTAGATGGAAAAATCAAGAAAACAAACTTACATCTACCAAATATACTTCTCCTCCTGAAAACTAATTTATATTCAACCAATATATTTCTCCTCGGTAAATAGATCTAAAAGTAATTCAAAATGAATTCAGAAATTAAAAAAAAAAGATTCCTAGAATTATATATCATGAATAGAAATAGATAATAACCTTTTTTTCTATAAATAAAAGGCCTATAAGCTATAAATTTTAAATTTGAATCAAAAATATCAAATTTCACACCTAAATTTCCTTCTCTTTATCCCTCTTACTCCTTATTCGTCTTTAGTTTTTTCCCACATTTATTGGCCTTCTCGTCATTGGAGATCAACTAGCTTGCCAGAACCAAATTCCTTTGTCTTCCACACGCCGTAAAATAGCACTTATTGTCCCAAAAAAAAACCCTAAAATAGCACACGAATTTATATTGTTCAGTAACCTAGGAGAAATAATTGCAAGCACACTTATTTTTGAGGAAGTAGCGAAAGAAAACCTAGTTCACTTGTCTTCCACACAGTCAATTCCAGGTCATTTCAGGTATGCAATTATTTTATCTCAAGGAGTGGTTCTTCTAGGCATTTAACTAATTGTCTCTCTATAAGAAAGTCATGGTTACAAAATTTTTTAATAAATTTTAATGATTTCTCATTTGATTATTGCATAAAAATAGGTTTAGAGAGGAATATATTATGATTATGCA
Source organism: Phalaenopsis aphrodite (assembly GCA_003013225.1). NCBI lineage: Eukaryota > Viridiplantae > Streptophyta > Magnoliopsida > Asparagales > Orchidaceae > Phalaenopsis > Phalaenopsis aphrodite. Next base: position 388,155 of record NEWO01000067.1, read on the forward strand.
CTACTTTTAGAAAAAACAGTTTGTTTCTTACTTCTCCATGTCATCAAATTTCCCAATACATAGAAGCAGTAACCTGTGGTGGACTTTCTATTAGTGATTTTCGCAGTCCAACTAGCATCAGTAAAGGCTTTCACATCTTTGCTCCTCTTTTCTCAAAGATTAATATATAATCAGGACTCTTTTTTAGAAAACTCAGAATTATGTGCACCATCTCCACGTGTTTTTCATTTGGGTTATTCATGCGTTGAGTTATAATATTGACAGAATATACAATATCCTGTCTTGTATGTGACGGGAAAATGAGTATTCCTGCCAGTTTTGAATATCTTCACTTATCCAGAAAGATGTTTTATTCTCCCATCTTTAACTTGTGGTTATAATCCATTGGAATATTAGCAAGCTTAAATCCAATCACTCTTGTTTCTCTAGATGTAGGATGTATTTCCTTCGTGATATAACGATGCATTTCTTGGACCTGGTTAGCTCCATATCTAGAAAATATTGCATGATCCCAAGGCCTTGATTCCAAACTCTGTGGCAGACACTTCTTTAATCTTGAGAATCATTGTTATTACCAGTAAAAATCATATCAACCACATACACTATCAATACAACTGTCTTACCTTCCTAAGCGTGTTTTACAAATAGTATATAATTAGCTTAACTTTGAGAATACTCATTAGATCTCATAATTTTAGTGAGCATTTCAAACAAATCACATGATGATTGTTTAAGCTCATAGAGATACTTCCAAAGTTTGCATACTAAGTGGTTGTTGAAATCAATCTCAAGTCCTAGTGTACCTCCATATGCACTTCCATATTCTGATTCATGAAGGCATTTTTTTATATCAAGCTGATGTAGTCTTCATTCCTTCTTAACTTCTATTAAAAGGAGAAGTTTGATAGTGTAACTTTGGCAATTGATGCATAGGTCTCCTAATAATTGATCCAACGGGCTTGAGTGAATCTTTTGTAACTAGTATGGCTTTGAATGTCTCAAAACCCCCATCAATTTTGTATTTGAGGTTGAACACCTATTTACACCCAACCAATTTCTTATTATGAGGGAGTTTAGTAAGAATGCATAAATCATTAAGTTGTAGTGCTCGAATACTTTCTTCAACAGCTTTCCCCCATTCTAAATTTTCAAGAATCTCTTTACTATCAAGGTTAGAAACAAAAGCTATCAAGGATCAGGATAATTTCTCATTAGTTGCATCTAATGCAGTTTTTCTTGTCAACAACATCAAAAGAGGATGGGGATAACTCATGAGTACTACACTCCTGACCTGAAATTTCTGGTGAATGCGGACTCAGGTACTGATTTAAGCAGTTTTATCCTTGCAAGTTGTCTTCCACTTGTTCAAGATTTTCTTTCTCCTTGTGTACACACAAAGTTCTTTGTTCTGAACCTTAGGTTGGGTTGATTGTGTTGGTTAGACAACCTCAACGAGAATAGAAGGGCTAGGCGTAGGTGGTCAGGTCGTGTAATTGTCATCAAGTGCACCCAAAAATTGATGTTCAGAGATTTGCGACGGAGGAACCGATTGGAGACAAGACTTTTGCATGCAAGTTGGGGCCTACATGAAGCAACCCTCTGGCAGGAAGCTTAAAGTGAGGAGTTGTCTGCAGAAAGGAGGAGATTCCGGGAAGATGCGGTGAAGATGTGGAGAAGATGCAATGAAGATGTGCGTTGTGGAGGCTCGGTGTTGTTCCAAGGCTTTGATAGTATGTCAAAAATTAGCTTTGGGGAGGAATAATTCCCTTGATTATCTTCTTCGCATGTAGGGCACATATATATAGGAAAAACAATCTCTCCTAATTTAGAAACTTACCAAATACATCTAACTAAATTTAAGAAAAAAATAATTCTTAAATAAAAATAAAATAACAAAGAATATGAAGGAAAAAAACTAATTAAAGGTTTCCTAATTTGTCCCAAAAAAATCCTCCATAAGATCTTCTCAAAGTTCCACAATAATAAAATATTTTTTATTTAAGTTTCAACCATGTGAAATTTTTTTCTCTTTGTTTCATTCATGATGTGTATGATTAGGTGTGAACTAAAATTGAATACATGGAATGTAATTTTAGTAGTAATAGCTCTAGTGACAGAAGTGTGACTTTGGGTGATCAAATTATTAAAAGGTGTGAACGATTTAGATATCTTGGGTCCATTCTCCAAAGCGATGGTGATATAGATGGGGATGTTAATAGTAGAATTCAAGTTGGTTGGTTGAAGTGGAGGAATGCCTCGGGTCTTTTGTGTGATAGAAAAGTACCGCTAAGACTGAAAGGAAAATTTAATAAGACGGTGGTGAGACCTGCAATGCTCTATGGCGCTGAATGTTGGCCTTTAAAAGAGAACCATAATAATAAGTTAAGTGTTTCCGAGATGAGAATGATTAGGTGGATGAGTGGCTTTACACTTAGAGACAATGCGGAATGAATATATTCGTGATAGGGTTGGTGTAGCTCCTGTGACAGACAAAATTAGAGAAAGTCGTCTTAGATGGTTTGGTCATATTAAACGTCGACCATTAGATGATCCGATTAGGAGAGTAGATGTTTTAGATTCGACTTGTGTTAAGAAAGGCAAAGGTAGACCTAGGAAGACTTGGGCTTATTGTATTAAAAATGATCTTAATTTATTAGAACTAAATGAAAATATGACACTAAATAGGACGCAATGGAGAAAAAGGATTCATGTAGCCGACCCCACGTAGTGGGATTAAGGCTTTGTTGTTGTGTTGTTGTTGTTGTTGTTGTTGTTGTTGTTTGTTTCATTCATGACTCAATCTCGAAATCAAAATTGTGGCATGGAGAATAAGTGAACCCTTATTTATGAAAGATCGACTAGTAGCAAACACCATTTTTTTTTAATTTTGAACAAAGTTCTAAAAAACATATGTTCGCTAGATCTAAAAAGAACACTAGCCATCCCATCCCTTCCACATAAATCAAAAATCCTCACTCAATCTCCAAGTTAATACATATACATAGTCTATCTCATTTCCAATAAATTATTCACCTCATAGGCTTCCGTTAATCATTAAATTTCTTAGCTCAAAAAAAAAGGCAGAAAATTTCATCTTTCCATCTCCAGTCCACACACTTCAAACTCCATGTCACCACAACCTCAATAGTTCTAGATGCCACATCCATTTGTCATCCATTTAAAACATGAAAAAAAGTAATCAATGCTTTAGTTAATGTCCCATCGTAAGTAAAATTTAATTGTAAATAAGTTATTTGACAACTTGTGAGTGTAACTTGGAATAACTCATAAACAAATCGATTTGAGATTTTGTGTTGTGTTGTACAATCAAGTAAATTTGGTGATTATTCAAATAAATTTATGTTAAGATTGCATTCTAAAGTGCTATAAAATTTATGGTAGCTTGGAAAAAAAAAATATTGTGGCATTGATATAAGCCAATTCAATGACCTAAATAGATAATATAATGAATTTACTCCATTTTATATAATATCAAAATCTCAACTAATATATATTCAATTAAATTATTTATTTATCTATTAAATAAAAATTTAAACCATAAAATGATTAATTGGGAAGCAACTTAAACCATCGTTCTAAAAAAACATTGATTTTAACTTTTATGAACTACTTTTGTATCTTGCATTTGTTCCACTAAATAGCCTGAAAATGTTCATTCTGTTTAAAAAGAAGAAGCAAGTATGAGTTATGGCAATCGAACCCTAGAGTGAAGCTGGATCAAATAGAAGTCCTACTTGAGATTGATCTGAGTTTGAATAAGCTAAATTCAAATTTTACAAGTTCATGCAAAGCTCGCATGCTAAAACTCGAATAACTACAACTTGAAGTACGGTAAGAGCATGCATAAATAGGCTCATCCAATTATTGATTGAAATACCTTCATAAGTTTATAAACTAAATATTCTCATAAATGGATATTTTTATATGATTTTAAATAACCTTAATATTGCATAACCTTTCATGCATATGCTCCTAATTTCCGCAGCTAATTGCAACAAAAAAAAATAGACTAGGTTATACCATCATATTACTTGGGAAACTTAAATAAAATTTCAAAAGAACTACATACTGCAATTGTTTCATGAATTAAATCATCAGATTTCCTATTCATACAATGCTTAAAAAAAAGATTAACTTATGAATTCACAAAATCATACCTCTCAAAACAACTAAGACATGCTGAATAAGCATACCTGACAAGATTTATACATATAATTAGAGAGCTCTAAAATCTCCTCGAATTCAATGCAACGGTTAATCTTTCCACCATGAACACCCTCAAACCTCTGAAGATTGAAGTTACAAATAAACTCAGAATACATAGCTAGCAAATGAAAAACAAAAAAAAAGGATGAACCATCATGATAGAAAGAAGAAACACCTTGAGCTGGATAACAAGCACATTTGGGGCTCGAAGTATGAACAGCTGCTTTTTAGCCACAGATAGTTTTTTACACCTATCATAAATAATTAAGAAACATCATATCTTACCAATATTAGCCTAGCATAATTCTTAAAAAGAAATAGCCAACGTCCCTTACCTCTCGCAGCTATACTTATTGTTGCCGTCCAGAACCTCGGCCCGAAAGAATCTACTAAGGGCTTCTCTGAGAGAGTTGCTCTCATAGAGATCAAGACTTACATCCATAATCTCATCAGCCTTATTCGATTCGCCTTTGCAGGAAAGGCACTTCAATTGGCTGAGGAGCGAACCACCAAAAATTTGATTCATAATAGTACTCGTTCCAGAGGGCTCCTCCTTCTTTAACTTGACACCAGTGCCATTAATATTGCTTCCATTGCATACGGTCGAACGCCTCTTGAGTATCTTAAGGCACGTATTGTGGCAGGCATCAATGACGTATCGAAGAAACTCGTGAGCGTCTTCTTGCCTCCCCCATCGAAAATGCTCCGCAAACACATTTAGACATCTCTGAATCTTTGACGGCGCGTCAAGGTGGCCGTCCAGTTTCAGCGAACGAGCAATCTGCCGCTCGAGTATGCAGAAGGGACACTCCTTCTCCTTATTTGCGAATAGCCTCTTGCCTGCTCAAGATCAGACCAAAAATAAATAGGGCAACCAAAAAAACAGGAGAAACGGGAGAAAGGAGATACAGTACAGAGAGAAGAGTGCTCGGAAGAGAGGCAGAATTGAGCAAGGGGAGGGGTGTAGGTTAAGCACTGGAGGACGCTGTTGAGGTAACAAGAGTTGCCGAGGTTTTTTAGCCCAAGCGGCGGCCTCCGCCTCTCAGAAACGCACTGCTGCCATGCCATTTGCAGACCCATCATCGAGCTCTACGCTTCCCAAACTCCGGCACCACCTCCTCTTCCTCCTCCTCATCCGATCGCATCCTCTCCAAGCGCAACGAACGCCGTTCTTCTTCGCCGCCGGCAATTCACCTCTGCCTTATTGTCCTTCTCACCGCCGCCGACGCTGCAGAAAGAGAGAGATGCGGGAGGCAGGATCGGCGATTAGTATTCCGCCGCAGGAGTGGCAGTGGAGAAGAGAGGGAATGGGAAATGGGGTTTTGCGGGGGAAGGTAGCAGCGCCGCCTGGATTTCTTTCCGTCACTTAGGCCTGTACCTGTATGGGCATTTATTTTATTTTAATTTAATTTACTTAAATTGTTATGTAATTATGTGAATTTACATAAAAAAACACATTTTTTAATAATATCCCTTTTTTTAAAATAAATATAGGTATTAAAAGATCTATTTTATTTTAAATAAGCCACTAATAATAATATTTCCATATAATTTAATTTATTTAGATTAATTTGATTGTAAACAGATTTGGCGGACTAAAAATCATTTAAAATTCTAGTCTTCGTGTTAGACTTGTGTTTGAAATAACACGTAAATAATATATTTGTGTTTCGCTCTGTTTTTTCAAATTAATCTTTAATTTGACTTGAACAAAATTTTCAAACATTTAACTAATTTATTTATAGCATTTTCAATGACATATATCTCTACTTCTCCCTTGAAGCCCGAATTTCACCTATAGCTTTTTGTTTTCTCACATTTATATTGCTCTCGGAGCTTAGGTTTTTATTTCCAAAAGGCGTGGCTATAAAGTTATGTCAAAATGTTGAGCTAAATATCAAAATATTGAGCACATAACTTTACATAACACCAAATTCAATGTAATTTACATTTCAAAATATAATTATTATGTTTTTACAACCATTGTGGAGATAAAGGATTATTATCTTATTGTTTTTATGGCATCTTGTGCACACATAAATAAGTTGATTGTGGCTAATGAGACAGCATTAAGAAGTGATTGTCATTTGGTTGATGACAAACACCAGTCTTGATCAACTTTGGGCAATGACAAACAAATGCGGCAAAAATCAATCTTGATCAACTTTGGGCGGCAGTCGAAGCGGGTTGGCGACAACGATGGCCAGAGGCAGTGGCAGCTGGAGCTGGCCAGAAGAGGTCGGCAATGGCGATTGACCGTGGCATGGATGATCGGAGGGGATGCAGCAGAAGTTGGTTGGAGGCAAGAGCAATTTGATAGATGGTGGAGGGCCACATTGGCGATCTATTAGCTTGGACGGCGGTCCGCGGTACACCATGTCAGCTATCTGTGGGATATTGGATCGCACAATGGAACGATGGAACGATGGAGCGATCTGATGGATAAAGGCAAACGCATTAGCAATCCACATGCTAAATTAATATTGGATTTTTTTTAAATTCTTATTAATTTGTTTTTTGGGGCTATTTTAAGCCTATAAGTAGACTAAGAAAAAGGAGAAAAGAGGAAGAGTACTAGCAGAACATTCAAGATTTCTTTCGTGCTGCTATGAATGAGAAAATTATTCGCACACTGTTAAATATGATATCCTACAACTACTTTCTTTTGACTTGGCCCCATGAAGCTTCAAAGTGCATTTGGGGCAGCTTGTGCATTTCAGGATAAGCAGCTTATCCTAAATTGTGACCCGTAGGGGTCGACATGCGGCCTGCGTTTAGTATAAAAATGAAACTGTGTTTTCGGATAAGCAAACAAAATACGCGATCCAAACAGTACTGCGGTGTTTTAAAAAACGGGAAAAATTTTGTGTGCGTGAGACATACACAGCACTGCATACGATAACCAATAGAAGGATGTCATGTATGCATTGACGGTCCCACCGCTTGTAAATTATAAAATAAATAGGTGTTTTCTCACGCACGACCCGTTGACCCGATACAAGACGGTAACTTGATTGTAAAGCCTCTATACTCATGCAATACCTTCTTTGGTCGGCCTCCAGTAATGCGGTTTTAATCCCGTTGTAACCCATGTGTAACCTTCCCCACTCTGGTAGCGGTACCGCGCATACAATCTGAGTGTAACTTCTTTATAACCCAGTCGTCGCGGAACCGACAGTGTACCCTTCGTGTAACTCGATTGTAATTGTGATGTAACAGATTATAAAGCCCATCTTCACGGAGCCGCTTGTGTAACCCTTATGTAACCGAGAGTATACCCTTCGTGTAACTGTGATGTAACGGACTATTAAGCTCGTCACATTGGTATCGCGTGTGTAACCTAAGTGTAACTGCGATGTAAAAGATTTAAAATTGGAGTGAGCACAATTCATGATATTTAAGAAGCTATGGGTTTATTGTTTTATTGGTCATATTCTCTATTTTTTTACGTCATTTTCTCCTACAGCGCACCTGGACCTGATGGGCTATAGAGACACAAACTGTCATTTTATCTATGAAGCTGAAGGAGAAGAAGAGAGTTCTTTTGCCAAAAGAGAAGAATTTTATGTTAAAGTGGTTGGATGTTAAAGTGGAGGCGTGTTTGGATATTTTTTTTAGACATTGCTTCAGTTGTTATAATAATGTTGTTTGTTGTTAGGGTCTTCTTCTTTTTAGGATTTAGCCGTAGTTTTTGAGTTGTATATTTATTGAGATGTGTTTGTGGAGATTAGGGTTTTGTAAAAACAATGAAGTAAATATACTACATTAAACCCCAATAATCACAACTCAATAGCTAATAAAAAATAATTAAGTTTTTGGAGATTCATGTTTGTAGAGGTGTATGGTTTTAGGGTTATTTATTGAGTTATGATTATTAGGGTTTAGGGTTTACTATTTTTTTAAAACTAATGAATCCTTATCATGGAAGGAACATATGAAGGTTTATGATTGTTTTTTGAGCTGTTTATTGAGTTTAACATTTTATTCTATTGTGTGCAGTTTGGTGAAAGTGAAGCTACCTGTACCGAGCAAACAACAAATATATTACTTCAAACGAGGGTCCGCAATGAGAAAGAAGCTTATTAAGTATATTTTTTTCTTGTGTTCATCATATTAAATTTAGGGCCTGTTTGGTTCGGCTTCTGCTGCGCGGCGCGACGTGCGACAGCGGCTTCGTCCCGCATTCCAGTGTTTGGTTCGGCGTTTCGCGGCAAATTGTTGGCGAAGCGGGTCGATCCGCGGCCGCGATATTAGGCCGCAGTCCCCGCTTTCCTCTTACCCATTGTCCCGCTTACCCCTTTCGTTTCTCTTCAGCCCTAACGACTTCCCTTGCGGCTCTCCTTCGTCCTCTTGCTTCGTTGCCCCGCGATCGACAGATCTGAGGTATAACGAGCATTTTTCTTCTTCTAATCGCAGATTTGAGGGTGCTTTACGATTTTTTCGAATGTGATGTTTTCTCTACTCCTATCATTCCTACTTCGGCGATTTTTTCTTCAACACATGGAAAAAACGACTGTGATGTTCTTTACCCCTTTCTTTCATCACTAGGGTTTTGCCTTCTCTTTACCTTCTCCTTTGACCCATGCTTGTTTGGTGGCTGACGGCTCAAGGTTGGTCGCAGATTGTGGTTGTGGTGGTTGATTCATGTGTAGTGGTAGTTGTTAATGCAATTAGTAGTGTGAAGTGCATAGATGACAATGCATATGAGCTGTCAAATTGATGTGGAGTTGGCTTGTTAATGTCATGATACCTTGCTCTTCTTCCTCCAAATGATGTTGAGTTGGGTTAGGAGGGGGATTGATCATTCCCTTCTTCTCTTGCTTGCGATCAGGAAGTTGTGTTTTTGATTCCATCTACTATTTTCGTTTTCCCCATTCTTTACTTTGACAGTGAACATACATTTTTGAAATCCCCTGTTTGGTTCGGCTTCTGCTGTATCTGCTTTGATGTTTTTGGAGAGTGCAATTGCTTTTGTGGAGAGTGATATGCTCTTCGTGGTGTGGTATTTTTGGAGTGCATCTGCATTTTTTATTCCAGCATTCTATTACTTGCTGTTTTTTCGAGCTTGTTGGTTACTTATCTGTTGAGGCACACAGGAAAAGGTGTAATAACATTTTGCTATTGATGTGTTCTTGTTGTTTTTTCGAGCTAGCCACTATAAGACCTATTAATTGATATGTTTATTGGAGGACTGAGAAATCTCAAGGAAAGGTTGTATCAATGGAAGAGAGCTAGCCACTATAAGACCCCTGGAATTACTTAACTTGTGCATTACATTCTATTGCTTGCTGTTTTTGTTGGGTGGGTTCGGTTGTTGGATGGATTCGGTTGTTCCCACGAATTCCTTTTTAATTAATACATGGGTGAGGGATTTCAATGAATGTTCATCTATCTAGGGGCTATTGGCTCTGTTTAGATGCAATCATCTTGTGGGTGCTTTGGTTACATGTGCTGAGTTTCAGTAGAGGCTCACTTTTCGGCTAACATAGTAGTCTCAAAAAATGTCTTCTTGGCTTTGTTTTGCAAATTCTCAGCACCTTCTTTAAAGGATAATGTTTTGCAACACATATATGCATATGAAGGAACTCTGAGACATCGTTTAATGGTATTAATCTTTTACACTGGTAAAAGTGCAATTTTTGGGCAAAGAAACAATTGGAATTTCATTTTTCTGGAAAGCGACAGTGTCTTCTTGGCTTTTTGCTCGATAAGTAGGATGTTTTATCAATTATGTGGCTTTGTTGTTTTATCGACAGTGTCTTCTTGGATTTTTGAGCGAAGATGTAAATACAATTGGAACTTCTATGCGAATTTTTGGCATTGGAAAATATGTGGCTTTGCTGTTTCTGCTTGGTTGTTTCTACTAATTTCGGTTTGCTTGCTTGCAATGCATGCCTTCCATCGCAAGATACTCCTATGCTCCGGATTTCTGTTTTTTTTCGGCTGTTGATTGTTATTGTAGTTGGGTGTGAGAAGATTGTGGTTGCACTAAGGGAGAGAAGTAATGAGAACTTGCATGTTATATATTGTTTATATGATGTAAGTTGTGCTTGTGTGTACAACAAATGAGTCCTTGTTGATATGTTTAAAAATTTCAGCTACTATTTCAATAAAATATTGCATTCGTTTCCCGTGGACGTAGGTCATTTGACCGAACCACGTAAATACTTTCGTTCCTTTCTATTTACATCTCTGGTTTGGTTTATTGCTTGCAACTTGTTTATATGTATACTTTCATTTATTTAGCAATGTTTAAATCCAGTTTATTAATTAATCTTGTGGGTTATTTTGTTTTGGTGATATTATTAGCATGGCTAATAAAAACAAAAAAGTTGTCACTCCTGCACTTTGGGAGAAGGACACCAAATTAATATTCTGTGACCTATGCATATGTGAAATTTATAAGGGAAATAGGCCAACGACATTTTTCAATAAAAAAGGTTGGGATAACATCATTAGCAGATTCAAGGAGATAACAGGTAGGGAATATGATAGGCTCCAACTGAAGAATAAATGGGACCAGCTTAAGAAAGATTGAAAACTGTGGAATGATTTGAAGCGTGGCTCCACTGGATTAGGATGGGATCCAGTGAATAGAACAATTGATGCGTCCGAGGATTGGTGGCAAGAACGGCTTGCGGTAAGATTTTGTTGACTCTTCTTTTTTAATTTTAAGAAGCTCTAATTTTATTTCTAATAACCATATACTGGTCTTTTGCAGATAGTTCCTTGGCGAAGAAGTTCAAATTGGCTGGTATTAAATCAGAATTGGAGGGCAAGTTACAGACGATGTTTGGTGGGGTGGTCGCTACAGGGAAATATTCAGCTGCCCCGAGTCAAACAATTTTCGAAACAACCCCCGAGAATGTGGACGTTGAATTGTCAAATGATTCTGCAGAATTCCGCAGTGTTGAGCCACCTGAAATACAATCCACCAACCGTGCGAAGCGCCCCCGGAACGAACGTAAGAGAAAGAGTGGACCTGCATCTATGAGGGAGCAGCTCTCATACCTAGTCAACTCATCTAACGATGCCCCTCACAGAGTTCAAAAAACCTCGGTTCATGAGGTCATTAGTCTTCTTGAGGAAGATCCATAATTTACAGGGGATCGTGATCTTTTTCTACTTTGCAGTAGACCTCTTTCGTGATTCCCTCCACCGAGACTTCTTCACAGCACTGAGCAAAGAGCGACGATTGGAATACATACGCTATTATTATAACCGTCGTGACCTGTGAAGTTTAGTTCCTCAGTAGTTCACATTGTCTTTGTTTATTATTTAGAAACTAGAGTGTTGCACTTTCTTTCATCTATGATATTCCTGTTAGTACACTTTTTCATTTGTGGTTGTTCTTTTTTTTATCAAACTGATTTGAATTTCATTCCAAATGATTGTTAAGTCATTTTTTCCAATTAAAGTTCATATGTTTGTTTCTCTTATTCCATCTATGAGCTTAACTGTGTTTCAAAGTGTAAAATATAGTCATACCATCATGGACCCAGAGGAAGTCTGACGTCGACGTCGAAATGCAGCAATAAATATACTGGTGCATTACTATAACACGCATGTGAACCGTGAGCCCTGTTACACATCATCTCAGATTGGAGACAAATGGATGGGAGAAATGATTTTAGGACATCCAGCGAGATTTCAAAACATATTCCGCATGTCCCAGTGTGTTTTCAGTGATCTGTTATTAGATCTGCGAACATCTCATGGACTTCACGGATCTTCTAGGACAACAGACCATGAAGTATTGGGCATAACACTTTACATTTTATCACAGAACGAGTCAATGCGGGGAGCCATGGAACGATTCCAACACTCATCTGAAACAATAAGCAGGTATTTCTCAGTGAGTTTGACTTCCCTCGTCAGTTTAGCGCAAGCTATAATAAAACCCGAAGATCCAACGTTTGTCAGAACGCCAGCACAGATTCGCAATGATGCCCGATACATGCCACATTTC
>NEWO01000067.1:400450-427024 GCA_003013225.1 Phalaenopsis aphrodite
AATGGCTGGATGGGAGGGCAGCGCACATGATAGTAGAATCTTCAAAATTGCAACGAGAAATCCGGAGTACAATTTTCCTCACCCACCACAGGGTTAGTTCCTTACTAATACAAGTAGATTTATTTTTTGTGTGCTCCCCTAAAGTTTTTAATTTTTCAGGGAAGTACTATTTGGTCGATGCTGGCTACCAATGCAGAGGGGGTACCTTAAACCCTATCCTGACACAAGGTATCATCTTCCAGATTTTCAGAGAGCCAGCAATCGTACGAGAAACAGAAAAGTGGTCTTTAATAGAAGACATTCATCCTTACGAGGCGTTATTGAGAGGACTTTTGGAGTTTGGAAGAAAAAATGGGTAATACTACGAGATATGCCACCTTATCCATTTCCAAAATAGGTGCAGGTAGTGTTAGCCACTATGGCCCTCACTAACTATATTCGATGGCATCCAACTCGAGCTGATGTTGACTTCGAGTGTGTTGAGGTCAATGATGACGAAGTACCTGTCGAAGCCTATGAATACCGCATTGGTCAATCTCTATCAACAGAGGAGAACGACAATGCTTCAATTTGCACGAAAGATGGAGAAGGTGCGAGTGAAATGAAAGCCCTTCGTGAGGAGATTACTGCCTCATTAGTTGGAGACTGATTACTTCGATTCAGATCTGCTGCAAACACAATTTGTGAAGGGGTTTGCGTTTTTATTTCGGTTTATATATTTCAATTTTGATGATAGCCTTTTTCATTACCTAATATGGTAATAATTATGTTTTATACTGCATTATTTTTCAGGATAAAATGACTTCCAGGATGTCTGCTACCCCCCGACGAGTGCTTTGTCATTGTGGCCTGCAAACCACACTTTTGACCTCACGGCAGGCACATAGCTACGGTCGGAAGTTTTAAACATGCCCCCGAAGCATTGCCGATCAATGCAGATTTTTCCGATGGGCGGACAGTTTCTCTGATGCAGAGGATGACGGTGGTAGTGATTTGCGAGTTCCAGACGACGAGGGGCAGACACGGGAGCTACAACGTGTCATTGTTCGAAATAACACTACCATTATGCTACTCGTCGTGGTCGTCTTTTTACAGTTTTTTTTCATTCTGATTCTCCTAGCCAGTGGTTGAGTGGCATTTCTGTACTCTGTGCTATTTTGGATGTAAGAAACTGTATGAGTTCCTACGTCTTTATGTAAGAAAGAACGACTTCTTAGTGACTTAAGGTGCATATATGTATTTTACATTTTATGCTTATAAAATATGTTTGTAAATTTTTATTTGTATAGATGAATTAATATTCATATACTTTGATATAGATGAAGAAAAATTTTAAACCTATTTGTGCTCCAAATTACATTTTTTTTTAAAAAATGTATAAAATGAATGTTGAAAACTATTTAGTTCATTTAATTAAGTAAAATAATAATATTTTTTATAAACTTGATGTATATTAAGCCCGTATTTATAAAAAATAAATCGAAATATTTTAAACAGTTTAACATACAGGGGCAGATTGGTCATTTTTACATTAACAGCTGGCTCACAACATTTTTCACACAACTGCACCAAACAGACAGTCAACTTCCCCACAGCTGCTTCCCTACAGCTGCTTCCTGGGGCAGCGCAGCTGCAGCTGAAAAGCTGAGAATCTGCCGCTGCGCCAAACAGACCCTTAGTGTTTGTAAGGAGTATGCTACATTTTGGCCTAACTCCAGGAATATTAAGACGAATGACTTTATTGTGGAAAAGCAGGTTTCAAGAAAGAGTTGAAAATCACATAAACTCTTAAATACAAAAGAGCAGACACAAGAAGTCGTTGTCTTGCAAAGATTCAATATGCAGTTGATGAAGAATGCAATTGTATGTCAAAAAATTCATTGAATCTCATAACCATTCATTAACGAACCCTGGTGATAAACACAAGTTGCGTTCCAGCAGAAAGATAAGTGACGTCAATGCAAGTGTTCTTAAATCGATGACACAGTCAAGGATAAGACTTAAAGATGTGTTTAACTTTTTAGCCAAAGAAGTTGGGGTGTAGAGAACTTGTAATGTACAAAAACATATACTTTCAATTTCATTCAAAGAGAGAAGAGATATATAATTAAAAATAGTGATGTCAATGTTTTATTGCAGTTGTTTGCAGAGAGACGTGCTGAGGATAGCTTGTTTAAATGAGATTTTGAAACTGATGAGAGTGATAGGTTGATGAGTTTTTTTTTTAGCGACGGGACACCCATGCTTGAATAAGACTGCTTTAGAGATGTCATTATTTTTTTATACGAGCTATAGATTAAATAAATATAACTTATGTTGTGCTCCTATTGTTAGTGTTAACCACAATTGACAGAATGTTTTCTTTGGAGTCGGATTATTGTCAAAGGAGACGGTGGACTTGTTTAGATGACTTTTTAAAACTTTTATTTGTATCATGGGTGATAATCATTCAATAACAATCTACACTGATCAAGATCAGACAATGGATAGAGTCATGATAAATATTTTGTCAAATACACAGCATAGATTATGTCAATGACACATATACAAGAAATTGCATACAAAGGTTCAATGTGAGGCGGTGAATAAGATAGTCAGTGATCTTTTTTATAAATGTTTGAGCAAATGCAACTCTGAAAGTGACTTTGATGATACATGAGAGGTGATGATTGCACAGATAATCTACAAAATAATGTGTGGTTAGATGATATGTACAAGATTAGACATAATTTGTCTACAACTTTTAATAAGGATGTATTTGAAATGAAAATTTTATTGACCCAGAGAAGTAAGTCAACCAATAACATTTGTCACGGTATCTCAAAGCTCACAAGTTCTATTATAGATTGTTTTTTGGGCATTGAAAATGTCATGAGAACAATGAGGCGTAATAAGGATGAGGATTTCAAGTGTTATCAATCTGTGATTTCTCCTTTCACAAAAAATAGCCCAATATTGAAGCAAACAACTGCATTTTACTCAAGGAAGTTGTACACAATATTTGTGAAAGTGTTTATACACGGATCATGTGGTCTTCAATTACATGCCTCTCTAAACTCTGGAACTGAAATTTTCATTTAGAATTTGGATGATAATAGACACACTACTTGGGTAGTTAATTTCGATAGTTTGAGTTTGGATATTCAGTACAACTGCAGAAAGTTTGAAATGATGGAGCAACTATGTGCACACTCTCTACGAGTTCTGAACTTTCCACATATTAAGAAGACGCCTAATAAAATCTCATATTGAGATTGTTGGAAAATGCAAAAAGATATGTATATAACAGTTATGGATACAAGCATCTGCAGCAGTCACAAACGTCAAATGATATTAAAGGCGGCCTAATATTCCAAACACATTTGCAGAAAGTTGCATATCAAATTACAAATAAAGCAAAGGGAAATCTAGAAGCTGAGCAATGCATGAAGGAGTCCATCAATAATTTGTCATTGAATATTGATGACATATTAATTGGTAAATGTTCTCAGGCAAGCAGATAACAAAAGAAAAATAAAAAACTTGTGAATAATGAATTGAATCTGAATAATCCTGCCAAAATGCGCCCTAAAGAAATATCTAATGTCAGACTAAAAGGTATTGGGAGAGAATTAAAAAAGCAAAAAGGTATATTCCCACAACTACAATCCTTTTTCAAATGCTTTATCCAACGACAAGTTTTTCACCCATTCCCACTATATATATAAGAAAACAAAAATATGTTTCAACCACCGAAGAACCAAAATCATCACAATGTCATACACCCATATGCTCGCTGCCCAATTTTCTAACACAGGTATGTAAAGTTTTTGTTGCTGCTAACACATGGATATGTACTTGTTCTATAACACTAATGAATTTCTGATAGTGAGTTAAATATATATTGTTGATGCATAGATATACACTGCAAAATTTTTTTCCTCCACGAACCTGAGAATCTTACACCGCCATGATGATGGATTCAATCTATGAGACAATAATGCCTCAACGGTCTTCCTTTTAAGATTTTATCAGGATGAAGCAGTTATATGTCATTTTGCTTGTATATCTAATAGATTTAATGTTCTTTCATGCTAGATATTCCAAAACCATGTGAATAAGCTTACGAAGATGTCAACATAGCAGCTCATATCTCTTTTAATGTCGTGTTTCATAATCCAATACCAGACGAATAAGGTTATGAAGATGTCAATATCTCTTGTTTCCTTTTATGTGTTGAGAATTTCTTTCCTGCTTAATGTCTATATCTTATCTCTTGTTTACTTGTAGAGGGTGCTAACCACATTTGTTATGCTCATTTTTTATGCAGAGCTTCAGAAGTGTAAAAGATGCTAACAATGTTATGCTCCATATATTATCTCTTCTTTTGGCGTACTTCAATTCTCCTTCATAGCTTGTAACTGGAACTGGATGATAGTATAGTTTAATTGTTCAACATTATGTAATCAGATGGTAAGAATTTGATAAATGAAAATGGTAGGAGTTTATCTATTAATGTGTCTAATATTTAAGGTTGTATAATTCATTTCTCAGATGAAAGTGGTTTTGATAAATGAAGTGATGATTTATGAATGTGATTTCTATCTAAATGAGGTACTTCTATTGAGTTTGTGGTGATTAATAAGAGCCTCCTGATCCTTTGGCCAATTATACGCCGCTCCAAAAATTTTGCAGAAATGACTACCATTTATTGCATATAATGTTGCCTCCACATGCATATCTCAGAAGTTCAACAAAAGAAAAACCCTAATATGCAAAAAATAAAACTCAATGCTGAAAAATAAATGAACTCATCAAATATTTCAAGCTGTTGCTACTATAAGATAATTATATGAATATGATACAAGGGCTCAAAACCATTAAAAAAAATCACTACTGTTTTGACTGCCATATCACATTTCACAACATAATAATGTTTGACAACGTGTTTTGGCCGCCATATTACATAAAAAATGAAATCTTTTCAAAATATGTTATTTCATGATTGACGACAATTATTTCCACAAATGGAGTTTAATCAGTAAATTATTTTTTTATGGATTTTTAAATCCAACGAATTTCAATTATCAACCTCATGATGAAGAATATTTAATCCAAATAGATTTGAGTATTGTAAACTCATCAATATAAAACTTAAGATTGATGATTAAACTTGCCTTTATTTATTTCCAAAATCAAAAACAAGAAATTTAGATACATCTTACCACATATAGCTGTGTAGATAAAATTTAACAAAAGATGTTAAAAAAAAAGAAAAAAAAAATTGCAGCATTGATACCACTCATTCAAATTATTGCCAAAACAAGCAGTTATTGAAGGCCTAACAATTTAGTCATAATAACTTATGCAATAAAATTCCTACATTGAAGCGTGTATACCACTCATTCAAATTATTGTCAAGCATTGATTAAAATCGGAACCAAATTCTTTCCAAACATTCAATAAAAGTAGAACAAAATTATTTACAACCATTCAATAAAACTGCAAATAAATTCTTTACAGCCAAAGAATACAAGAAGCTGCAAACTGAAGCATACATTTTTTGGAATGCAAACTGAAGCATACATTATTTACAGTCATTTTAGAATGTCTAAATCAGCAACAAACTCTTCAAAAAAACTGTCCAGATTTTAAACCAAAGCATACATGAAATTGTCCAGAGTTTAAACCGAAGCATACATGAAACTGTAGAGAGTTTACAACCATCCAATGGACCCCAAAATTTAGCTAAACCGAAGCATACATTCTTTACAACCATTTCAAAAGGTCTAAATCAGCACCAAGCTCCCCAAAAAAACTATCCAGATTTTAAACTGAAGCATACATGAAACCGCCCATAGTTTAAACCGAAGCATACATGAAACAAGTTTAAATAACTATTTTTTTATGGCTTATGCATTTATCTCTTTTTATGACCCCTGCATAAAATAAATCAAGTTTAAATAAGTCAGCTTAAAATGAAACATACATGAAACAAGAATGGTTACAAAATAATGAATGAATAAATGTCAACCTAACAGTTGCAATATAATTACGAGATTTAAATAAGTGGAGGGACATTTCGTGGTCTCCTCAATATCTAGAGAAACATTCTGTGACCTTCTCAATAAAAAAACTTGTATGACATTTCAAGAGATATATTAGATGATCAAAAAGTTAAAGATAAAAAAGCTTATTAACATAAACATGTACTTATTCCAAAAGAACTATGTTTTTGGCAATGCAAATTTACAAATCTCATATCATTTTTCTGCTCTAAAGAATGACATAAATTCCTGACATTACAAATAGTCTTTCCTATCGACTCTATTCTTTTGTACTAGTGTTTCAATATATTTACAGATGAATGCACCACAGTCAAAACTATTGCTCTTCACTGGAATGCCTTTGTGCATTACAACTTGTCATTTACTCAAATCAGTCTGGAACGCTTCCTTGAGATCCCTAAAAAAACGTTTAATCTACACATTTAAATGTAGAAATGAATGGACAATAGCATAGGACAATGCATAAAACAATAAACATTGCCTACTTACGATGGCGTCGGTGATCTGCAAATGCATTATGTTGGGTAAGGAGTCACATAATTTCCATTTGTGTTCCTTCATTGCTTTAACTAGTTGTGTCCAATGTTGATTATTGATTATTAATAGCAGAAGTAACTCCACATTCTTAGTAGTATCCTTCATAATGTGTTGAACAAACCCTTTAGCGTTGCCTACTTTGTACAACTGCATAAAAAGAAACATATAGCATAAGAACAAATGGAAATGTTAGATGTATTTAGGTGCACTCTATGACACGTGAATTTCAAAATTTAACAGTGACATGAATACACATATAAGTACGATCTATATAGCTGCGGTGTCATACATCTCTTATTCTCCATCAACATAACAAACAATCGACTTGTCCATTTTCTAACCACTCGATTACGAGTAATTCATCAAGATAACGTTGAGTTAACAACACATGTCTCATATTAATTGCTAAGTCATTTCTGCATTTCAAATATATATTTTAGATCACAAATAAATACACAAGTAAAATAAAAAACTAATAAAAAAACATGATTCACTAACAAGTTAGTGAATTTGTTACAACTAATATCGATTGTTTCCCTCATATAATCTGGAATTTGTTGTCTGACAGAAAAATTAACCACCAGTGCTGTTGTACAGACCTATAAGATAATCCAACAAACATTATATGGTGGGAATATTAAAGTTTGAGGTGTTAAGACTTTAAGAAAACATTCTATATCTTATCAGGGCAGTCTTCATCAATATATTGTCTGTCCACTTGGTCCTGATCTTCCTCTTTCTCCAAATTGTGTTTGATGAACTTCTTCAGCTTCTATATTATGTACAGTTGATGAATCAGAACTAATGTCGTCATTTATAGTTTGCTAATTAGCTTGATCTGATTTCTCTTTATTTACAGCTTTAACTTGTTAAATATTGGATGTTGTTAATTAAATTAGTAAAGAATAATTTTATTGGATGATGCCCGCCTCCTGTGTTTGTTTTTTCCTCATTTTCTGTTAGAAAATCATAAATGGGGAACTAAGAAGCCTTTGTCTTCTACCCTATCTCATCTTAATCCTTTGAATTAAGCTGTCTAATTGGAACTCTTTGACCTATTTTCTTGGAAATTCCCCACCTGGTTGTTTTATTGCTTTATGTAATTCATTTACTTCACATTTTAACATTGTCATTGTATTTTTTAAAATTTTCAAACGAGTATGAATTGAGCCTTGAAAGTTCAACAACAATTTATGATGATCTTTAAGTAATCCGTGTATTTTTTCAAACCTAATACGAGGGCTAGTATGTGGATATGTATCACCATGTGTTAGTTGAGAACCGATATGATAAGTAACTATAGCAACAACATCAACGAATGTGGGCGAATGTGGTAGAGATTGAGTCTCCTGTTGTCGGAGATGCTTCCTAGGACTTGATGGTTCTTCAAGTGGAGGGTTAAGTAAACGATGTTTAGTGTCTTTTATTTCAAAGAAATAATCACAAACCTACAAGACATTACATGCAATCAAAGTCAATCAAAATATCACGTGAGCATAATAATACTTTTTAGAGATTAAGAAACTAAATAACTTTCCTCGGTGGCTCTGAGCCTCTCAAAGGCTAGTTGAATTTTACAGTATTTCACCTCACATTTGACCACCTCAGCATTCGTGGTCTTGCCTCAGGCAGGAATGGGGGGACCAAGGACGTGTGCTCATAAAACCAGGGCTGCGTAAAACATGATAAAATAAATTATTGTTATGTCAAAAATTATAAAAGAAAATTTTAAGAGTTGTGTGTAGTACACAAATCGTTAGAAGAAAGACAAAACCAGTAATGTATCAAAGTGACTTGTCCTTCCTTATTTTCATTGCACTGAAATTCAGCTACTCAATAAAAAATTCACATACTATAGCTGATCAATTATACATTATAAAAGTTTCTACTTCCTCGCAAATAAAAGAAAAATTTTTCAAAACTCTAAAGTTGATTGAAGGAAAAAGTAAATTTGACATTAATTTGATTAATAATTGCAAAAGGTTATGAGAGGACTCCTCCGATGAAAAGTTGAGTAGTGCGATCTTTATTTGTCTCGCATTCATATTACCAAGCAGAGCATTACTCCAGCATGCAGGTAACTCTCTATTAAGCATACCCATCAAGAGTGCAACTTCATCTGAATCAAATTTGAACTTTTTCTCTCCCAAGTTGAATGTCATTCGATCAATATCCCAACAATTTATTGTGTGCATTGTCAGAATATGATCTTGAGGGTACAAAGGGAGTTCAAAAAACTGAGTCAAACTCATGACTTCAAATTTATTCCATGTGTCCTCGTCGACTGATGATTAAACCTTATCGAGAATTTCTCGTATTGCAGATGGACAACATCTGCAATTCATTGATTTTGTGCTAAAAAACTTACAAGAATACAACAAAATAGTTTAATATCAAGTAAAAATCACAATGACGACAAAAAAGGGTGAAGTTAAAAAAATTCAACATTCACTTTTCAGTAAAATAAATTTAACTGCAATATTTAGGAAAACATGATGATCTTTGTTGACAAATATGGTGAATTCAACACTTTTATTTTGAGAAATAGTGACTCTTCATTTAAAAATAATTTAACAGGATAAATTGGGTGAATTAAATAATTTTATTTTGATAATTTGTATTACAACAGATAAACTATCTAAAATGACTTCCAAAACCACAAATTGTTCTTATTGATAAAGAATTTATAGTGTATTAAAAGTGTCATGTAATGTGTTTACAAAATTCTTTATGACCACATGATAACAACATTAACCAAGCTTCATGGATTGTAAACCATAATCTAAATAATACCTAGAAATGGTTTGGGGCTGTTTAATAGATTCACTGTCTTCCGTTTTGTAGTCCTTCTTACGGCCGACCTTCACAAATTGCTTTGCCTCCTCGCATTCCAACTTATTAGCTTCTCCCAAATCCGCAATATTGGTATCTTTCAACCCGGTTTTCTTAGTCTCCTCCTTATCTTCCGTTTTAATCTTCCTCAATAGAAGCAATTCGAAACCTTGATGCCGTAACCTTGAAAAGGAAGACGAGGAAGCGAACCTTAGCAGCGCGCGAATCCCTGTTTTTCAAAATGATTTCTTAATGTATTGGGTTTTATTTTTTTACAACGGGTTAATGAGTTACAAGACACTATTGCGGAAGATATACAAATGTTACAAACAGGTAATTAAGGGTTACATAAGGGTTACACGCGCGGCTTAGCAGTGACAGACTTAATAGTCCGTTACATCACAGTAACAATCGAGTTACATGAAGGGTACACTCTCGGTTACATGGCGACGAGGTTATAGGGAAGTTACACTCATGTTATATGCGCGGTACCGCTGCCAGAGTGGGGAAGGTTGCACACGGTTTACAACGGGGTTACAAGTGCATTATTGGAGGCCGACCGCGGAAGGCATTGCATGGATACATAGGGGTTAAAATCAAGTTAAGATCTTGGGTCAGGATCACAGACGACGAAACACCTATTTACCCCCGCACCCTCATTTTGAAAATTTTGGCGTTTGTCTTGTCATCTATCTTCGGTTCTCGCCCCCACTACCAATTCGTCTCAGAGTCGCAGGTTCTATCAATGGCCTTATTAAAGTCCTCTTCGTTTTGTTTCACCCCTCTTGGCACAAGCCGTGGTTCTGCTTCTCTCCCTCTCTTTCTCTCGGCTAGGTTTGCTTCTCTTAACTAGCTGTTTTTTTTATTCCTACATTTTTAAACTTGGTGGCTGGGCATCATCCGCGGTCATCTGCGGGTTTCCTATATGATTATGATTTTGGATCATGCATCGAAATATCGAGCTTACCTGCTTCGAATTTATTAGGTTTTCTTTTAGTATACTGATCTATTTTGTGGTTGCAGATTGCTTTTGGTTGTGTGGAAGCTTAGATCAAGCTGCGATCATGGAGATCACCAACGTTTCGGAGTATGAGACCGTTGCCAAGGAGAAGTTGCCGAAGATGGTTTTTGACTACTACGCTAATGGTGCGGATGATCAATGGACTCTCAAAGAGAATAGGGAAGCATTTTCCAGAATACTGTGAGCTTCTATTTGCGTGACTTTTCTACTATCTCTTAGTTTTAGGCTGACAAAAAGAATCTAAACTCAGAATTGGTCAAAATCTGACTTGCTTTTTTGGAATTAATTCAGGGATCACTTTTAAAATCGAGGTTCATTTGGCTTGATTTATGTGTTTGAACTGACTTGCTTGAATTTAATTTGGAGTCAACTTAGATTAAATCATTTCGATTCTAGCTGGCTAGAATAGGACTATTTTGATTTCTAATCTAGTAAGCGTAGAGTTGGGCTACAATTTCAAGTATAGCCAAATTAGCTTGAACCGGAATATCAACTTAATCTCTTTATGGTGATTGAGAAAATGACGTTGGTTTTAGTTTACTTATGTTGCAACTCATGAGTTTTTGCTAGTCTATAGCTTTTGTATTGTCACATTGTCACACCCTGAGTACGGAAGGCGCACATCCAGATAACACAATACATGCTGAAATAATTTGAACCTTTTGTATTCTTAAAGGAATATTATATTCAAATAATAACAATAAACAAGAAAACATAAATTTATTCCATAATTAATAGTCTACTAATACAACTGAAAAAAAAAATGACCGAATCAAAACTGTAATGACAATGAAAAACAACCACACAAGTCCAAAACGGAAATACGATAATTATAACAAATTTAAAAAATAAAAAATCTAAAATATAAAGTTTTGCTTAGGTGGAGACCACCGTGCTAATGACTTAATAAAATATGTTATGCAAAAATATAATCGAGTGAATTTAACAACTAAACTCAATAAATGACAATTATTTATTAAAACGTAAATGAAAAAAATAGGGCATTCACTATGAACAATAAATATGAATAACTACTATTTGCATTTATATTATATAAGACAACAAGAGCGTTGGGAACATCAAATATGCTTAATTATCATAAGAAAATATATAATCATTTTAAATTAAGTTTCTTATTATTCAATTTTCTTTTATATTTATATGGCCAATTTTAACCGACATTCTAAAACTGGGAAAGTCAATACCAATCCAAGGAAACCCGTAGATTTCTTGCAAACATTCTATGGGCTCATCGACCCTACCAGCCAATATCCAAAAAAGTTTCACTGACCTACGTAACTTAACACACAAATATAATAAAAATTTCATAAGTATAAGATGTAAGAAATATGTTGTTTTTTACAAGTTTGTGATATAAATTTACATGTCATTTTATGAAGATAAAGTGCATGAAAAGAAAATATTATAATTGTAAGATTTGTTCATATATTTGAGAGTTTTGTCGCAATAAAATAAGACGATGATAATTTCAACACAAGCAATAATTAATGCCTATAATACGTGCAAAATAATAATTATAATTGAAGTTGCGTGAACATGACTGAAAATATTATAAAACAAATATGAATTTAGTACAAACAACAATGTTAACGCCCTTAACTAGCAAGAATATGTTTATCCCTTAATAAAAATAGTTACTTATCTCGAGGTGACATTCAAACTTAAGATATTTTAGTAGTTCAATCAATGCTTACTAGCGATTCCTACAAAAATCAAATTCGACAAGTATTAACAATCAAACTATTAATAAAACTAATTATTTCTTTAGTTAGGTGCAACTTAACTAGCATTTATTAATATTAATAATGATAATACAAGAAGCAATATGGATTGATTTGAAGTCAACTTATTGTGTACATGAAAATAGCCAAATGATTATAATAATAAATCTATTTGATTTAATATTCGCTGACAATATTATTTGAAGAATGAGCAGAAGCAATAAGGAGTGAAGTGCGTACTCTCAACCCGACTATGGTTAACGAAGGAGAATAAATATTGAACTCAGCTCTAAAGTTGCTGTCTTTGGGCAAGCAGGACAAAAGGGGGTGAAAGATTGAGATTTCAGTGTTTCTATACGTTACGATCCCATCGTCGCTTTCTCGACTAGCTCTAATCATTACCTTTTCACAAGGGTTCGATCATTAAGCCGATGGTTTTTGGAGAATTCGTGAGAAAGGGAGGAGGGGGATTGACAAGGGTTTTGACAGAGGGTGCAGGAGGAGGCAAGCGAGGT
This sequence comes from Phalaenopsis aphrodite, assembly GCA_003013225.1. Classification (NCBI taxonomy): domain Eukaryota; kingdom Viridiplantae; phylum Streptophyta; class Magnoliopsida; order Asparagales; family Orchidaceae; genus Phalaenopsis; species Phalaenopsis aphrodite. The sequence continues at coordinate 413,145 of NEWO01000067.1, forward strand.
GAGGTGAGGTTGTGATGCCCTAACCTGCTCTTAAATAAAATAATGAGGCAGTAACTTGAGGTGGCAACATAAACCAAGAAATCAAATGCAGAAAGGGAAAGAATTGCATGGCGGTTTAGGAAGATCAATTCAGAAAGCCGACATAGAGCAGAGGAAAAAAATGAAAGAGTCACAAATTGGGAAGTTGATAAGGCAGCAAGCAAAGATGGAAAGAAATTCAACGCTTACATACTATCATCTTTGAAAGAATATGGTATCCAAATTTATATCTTAGTTCTAGAACTACTGTAAGTACTTCATGACCATTTTTTCTTCAATCTCCCAAGTTGCATCTCTTTTTGATTGGTCCTTTCAAATCACTCAGACAAAAGGAATAGATCAGTGGCAAACCTATCGAACTTAACGTACCTATATGCGATCTGGTACTTCTTTATAACTCAAGCCTTCCCAAATCACCAATGAATCCTATTAGATAGTGTGAGTAATTATTCACATAACGTCGAAGTAGAGAGACATGAAAGACATTGTGTGCTCCAACAAGTTTTGGAGAAAGTGTGAAACAATATGAAATTTTACTGACTTTCCCGAGCACCTTGAAAGGACCAATGAAACAAGGCTGAAGTTTTGTAGTATGACCAAATCGTGTAACCTCACAAATAGGTGAAACCTTCAGAAACATGTGATTTATAATTTTGAATTCAATATTTTCTTCTTTTGGGTCGAAGTACTTATGATGATCCTTGATCGCACTTAGTCGATCTCGAATCTAGCAAACTTTTGCTATAGCTTAATTCACTAGTTGTGGTTCAAATAGTTGTCTCTCACCGAGTACGAACCACCACAAGGGGAATCTATACTTATTGTCATAAAATGCTTCGTATGGTACCATGTCGATACTAGCATGAATGCTATTATTATAAGCAAACCTTATTAGCAAAATATAATCCTCTCAACTACCTTTGAAGTTTAAAATGTAAGCTCTCAACAAGTCCTCTAAGGTCTGAATGGTGCACTTTGAATGTCCATCTGTCTAAGGATGAAAAGTAGCATTGAAGTCCAATCTTAAACTCATAGCTGGAAGTAAATCTTTCATCTCGATCTGATACTATGACAATTTGAGTTCCTTGCAGTCGAACGATGTTATCTATGTAAACTTTGACTAATTTATCCACTGGACATGTCTGCTTTATTGGGAGAAAATGAGTTGTCGTATTCTATCGATCACAACCCAATTAAAATCATATCCTTACTTCGATCTTGGAAAGCCAACCATGAAGTCCATGGAAATCTCCTATTTTCTCTCTGAAACGAGAAGCGCTGCAATAGACTACCAGACCTCTAATGTTCGGTCTTAACTATCTGACAGGTCAAACACTTAGCTACAAACTCAACTACAATGGTTTTCAGACCACCAAAATAGTTTCTTAAGATCTTGATACATCATAGTACTTCCCAGTTGAGTAGAATATGAAGTAGAATGTGCCTCACAGAGTATCACTTATCGAAGTCTTTCCTAATCTGGTACACAATCGATTCTGAAATCTCAAAGTTTCATTTTGATCAATTTTGAACTCGCGCTTCAGTCCATTGTGAGCTGGCTCTCTAAGTTGCAATGAGTCTGGATCCATAATATGAGCTGAGCAAATACAATCCATATGTGTAGGCCGAACTAACAGTTCATACATGATAGAATTAACTCTTGTAGGTACTATCTCGAGTTGAAGTCACTCAATCTTCCATACTAACTAGTGTTACTGAGTGATCATCTAAGCTGCACACGTTTAATATTTTCTTATTAAAGCATCTCAGCCACATTTACCTTACAAGAGTGATACTTAATCTCTAAATCACAGTCCTTCATCAACTCAAGCCACCGCCTTTGCCTCAAGTTCAACTCATTTTGAGTTAAAATATACTTTTAACTTTTATGATCGATAAAGACCTGATAATGAACACCATGAAGGTAGTGTCTCCAAATCTTCAAAGCGAAGATAACTGCAACTAACTTCAAATTATGAGTAAGATAATTTCTTTCATGCACCTTTAGTTGTGTAGATGCATAATCTATAACTTTATCATGCTGCATTAGATTACATCCCAATCCTTAATATAAAGCATCACTCTAGATCTAAAATCTATCTATGTCGGAGGGCGTGGTAAAATTTGGGTTGTAACCAAATAATTCTTGAGTTTCGAAAAATTTTGCTCGCAAGCATCGTACCATTCAAACTTAACGGTCTTTTGAGTCAATTTTGATAAATGTACAACAATATAAGGAAAACCTTCAACAAAATCTCTGATAATATCCTGTTAATCAAAGAGAATACGAATCTCGGTGATAGTGCTCGGCCTCGACAAATCTATTATTGCTTTAATCTTTGCAGAATCTATAGAAATTTGAGCTCCACCAATAGTATTTTCAAAAAAGCTACTTATTAAAGCCAAAATTCACACTGAAAGAATTTGAGATAAAACTTGTTCTCTTGAAGAGTATTTATTGTTGCTTTGAGATGTTGTGCATACTCTTTTTCATTGTTGGAGTAAACCAAAATATCATTGATAAAAATAATGACGGAATGATTCAAGTAGGGCTTGAAAAATATATTCATCAAATCTATAAAAATATCAGGCATTTGTCAAACTAAATGACATTACTAGAAACTTATAATACCAATATTGAGGTCCAAAAGCAATCTTCGCAACATCTTCATTCATGATCTTTAACTGATGATAACCAAATCGGAAGGTATTGGAAAACATAGAAAAATTTTGTAGTTGGTTGAGCAGATTATCTATAGGAGGCAGTGGGTATTTATTCTTCATGGTCACCTTTTTAGTTTTCTTTGTAGTTGATGCACAACCACTTGCTTTCCTCTTTTTTCTTCACAAACAGAGTTAATATTCTCTAAGGTGAAATGTTGGGCCAGATGAATCCTATATCAAGCAATTCCCACAACTAGATCTTGAGCTCTTGGAGTTCTACAGTGGCCAATCTCCATATAATGCTTTAGAAGTTAGAGTTGTCCCCGAAAGTGAGTCTATGATGAAATCAATCTTACAATCCGTTGGTAAGCAAGACGTCAACAGCAATAACAAAACCTTAATCCCACTAAGCCGGGTCGGCTACATGAATCTTTTTTCTCCATTGCATCCTATTTAGTGTCATATTTTTATTTAATTATAATAAATTAAGATCATTTTTTATATAATAAGCCCAAGTTTTCTTAGGTCTACCTCTCGAATGTAAAACATATACTCTCCTAATCAGATCATCATATAGTCGACATTTAATGTTACCAAACCATCTACGATGACTCCCTCTAATTTTGTTGTCACTGGAGCTACACCAACCCTATCACGGATATATTCATTTCACATTTTGTCTCTAAGTGTAAAGCCGCTCATCCACCTGATCATTCTATCTTGGCAACAATTAACTTAATACTTTGCTTCTCTTTTAAAGGCCAACATTCAACGCCATAGAGCATTGCAGGTCTCGCTACCATCTTATAAAATTTTCCTTTCAATCAATGTGGTACTTTTCTTTCACATAATAGGCCCGAAGCATTCCTCTACTTCAACTAACCAACTTGAATTCTAGTATTAACATCCCCATCTATATCACAATCGCTTTGAACAACAAACCGGAGATATATAAATCGTTCACACATTTTAATAATTTGATCACCCTTCTGTCGCTAGAGCTACTATTATTAAAATTGCATTCCATGTATTCAGTTTTAGATCTACTCAAATGAAGGCCTTTAGAATCCAACGTAGACCTTCATAATTTAAGGTTTTTCTGGGTTTTTTCTCTCATCTTATCCACAAGAAGGATACCATCAACAGAAAGTATATACCAAGGTACATCTGATACACCAAAAAAAATTACAATTTTATGTATACATTTTATGCTTAAATTTGATGATATTGCACTTTAAAGAAATGTATTTTCATGTTTTGTTACAGGTATATTGATTTTAGGCATTTTGAGAAAAAAAATCATGAAGAAAGAAATTTGGAGTCAAAATGCAGTTTTTCAGCATCCTAGCGTCAGATGCGCCATTTTACAGAGAGCTGAAGCTAGAGGAACCATTTTACAGAGAAGAGATGCCAGAATCCAAAGAACAACGCTGAACTCCAATAAAATGACGCCAGAGGCGCCAGAGACGAATTAAGACGGATTGTGGCGGTTATTGACTATCTTTGAGAGGTTCTAGAAGGCTCCAAGTAATTTAAACGCCCCATGAAGTGGTTCAATGTATCTAGACACTTTGGAAATGCTCTTGAATGAAGAGATATGTCTCTTGGATGAAGGGATTTGTCTCTTGTTATGAAGAGGTGTGCCTCTTAGGAAAAAATAAGAAATTTTAAATTCTTTGAAGAGAAGGCTGGCGCCCCAATTAAAAAGAGGAGTCTAGGAGGTCTTGCGGGGGACTTGGAAGTGTGTGTAGAGGAGAGGGTGGTGTATGAAGTAAGAGGTTTTTGTGAAGATTTTTTTCTAGAGTTGTAAGAGGAGAGAGAATGTGAGAAATTTCTTATTCATTACATTTTTAAGAGAGAATTGGGTGTGATTGTAAAGAGAGAAAGTGTTTATAGAGAACTTCAAGAGATTTGTTTGAGGAGTGTGAGATAAGTTGTGTTCTTTTCTTTATTTGTTTTGTAAACTTGTTTTTATTTATAGAATTCATTTTTTATCATATACTTCTCATAAATTATGAGTAGTTTTCTTTATCCTTCTTCTTACAAGGAGATATAATTTTGTGAAAAATTAATTTTATTATGTAAGGTTTTAAATGCCAATAAATTGTTATGATTTGAACTCTGATCTTCATTTACTTTTCAATCTGACCAATTGAAATGCTAAAATTTGTTGATAAACATAAGGTCCGAAAAGACTATGCTTTCTAAACAAGTTAAGGTCACATTCAAATTCATGGGTGAGAATGTAGTCCATGAGTTTGAGTGTAAATAAATAAGAAAATATATTTTGATGGGCGCAGAAGTGGAGATTTTAGGGTGACAGACTAAAATTCTCAATTTGGTCCAGCTGCTTGGAAACTAAAACGAGATCGTTAGCCCTCATGGGAGAGAGAAGTGGGAGTCAATATCCTCTCAACCTAACCACGAATTTAAGGACCAAATTTTGAATTAGTCAATGTTCATTATGCACTCTCAGAAGGTAAATAATAAGATTGCTCCTATTTGACACAATACAATTTTAAATAATTTTAATTACTTCACAATCCATAAATTGATTGTAAAGTGGAATGATTAAATTTGAACTTTTCATTACAAAACTTTGTTTAGTCTTAGTAAGTTTAATTTTAAAGTTTAGAATATAGCTTAGTTAACATTGTGCTTTTAGCTACATTTCATTTAGCATACATTGAATTGATTTTAGATTTGTTTTTCTTACTTAATTTTTTATAGTTTGAATATTATGTTTTACATTATAACCATAAGAATTTCTAACTCTTTGTGGGATCGATACTTAGTACTCCATTAAAGCTCTTTATTACTTGAGTGATATGTATACTGACGCAATTAATAATGTTTGACAACTTAAAGATTTTAAAATATAAACCTATTTATACTAAAGTGATTTTTATTGTGATTAATCTACATATTTACTAATTGTGCTATCGTGGGTGTGTTGTAGTTTTGAAAGATATTTACAATGTATACACAAAAATCGGCCATCAACATCCTCTTGTAAATGTTCAGTAAGACCAACCATAACGAAAGCAAAAGGATATGGGCTTAAAGCCGATCCCCGATGTAATCCAACGGAAATAGGAAAATATTTGGTCAATCCTCCTTCAGTTCAAACACAAATAACATTTCTAGCATACATATCTTCAATGAGCTGAATATAAGTCATATCAACACTTTTCTTCTCAAGAACTCTCCAAAGATATCTCTTGGCACTTTATCGTAAGATTTTTCTAAATCAATAAAAACAAATGTCGATCCTCCTTATTATCTCTAAAGTTCTCCATCAAACCTCTCAATAAATGTTTAGCTTCCACAGTAAACCCGCCCAACATAAATCCAAATTGATTATGAGAAATATTTGTAATACTTCTTAACCTATGTTCAATTGCCCTCTCCCATAATTTTAAAGTATGACACATCAACTTAATTCTTCTATAATTTGCACACTCTTGTGCGCCCCATTTATTCATAAAAATGGGGACCAAAATACTCATCCTCCACTCCTCAGACATCTTTTTCATTTTTAAAATAATATTAAAGAGTTTAGTAAGCCAAGAAATTCTTAAATCTCTTAAATATTTTCAAACTTCAATTGGGATATCATCAGGTCTTACAGACTTTCCACCATTGGTTTTCTTTAAAGCCTCTTCAACTTTTTTTTTACTAGTGCAACGATAAAAATGAAACATTTTATTATTATAATGATATTAAAGTCACTGAAGTCGATCGTATTTTTAGAAACTTGATTGAAAAATTTATTAAAATAACTCATCCACCTATGCGAGCAAGACAAATCTTCAAAAAATACATTAGGAAAGTCTTGAACCACTGAAACACTATCCAAGTTAACAATGAATTTCTTGGAATCTGCCACATGAGCTAGATAACCATCACACCCATGAGAGACCAACTTATAAGTCTTAATTGCCAAAATTACGCAAGAAATAACTCTTTTACTACCCTTGAAGCAAAAAAAAAAAAAAAAACAAAAAAAGAAAAAAGTAAAAAAAAAAGAGTTAGGTATACAAAAATTCACCCTCTTATGACAATCTATAATTGCATGATATAAGTATAGCCAATCCATATCCAATATTACATTAAACTCCAGTATTAAAAATACTATGGTAGTAACATGTATATGCATGCCATTGATTATTATGTCACAATCACAGTCATAATGAGTAACAATCACTGGTGAGCCATATGACATAGTGATTGATATACGATACTGTAATGAAGAAATCAATGCACTATATGCAAATTTATTAGATATGAATGAATAAGTTGTCCCAAAGACACATAATACTCTTGTTGGTTGTTTTAAAATAAAGCTAATATTTGTCACTACATCAGGAGCTTCATGAGCTTCTTCCCGCATCATAACAAATACTCGAGTTGGAGACGCCTGACCGGGCTGCTCCCAAGCTTGAGATTGCTGAGGATGGTATGGCACCATTAAAGGGTGTTGGTGTATCAGTGGCAGTTGCTACTTGCTGAGTTGTTGGTACTGCTGGTATTGTGATGTAAGAGGACGAGGCTGATATGGTTAACACACCCCCACTTGCAACTGTTGTTGTTGAGGTTGAAAATAAACATGCTTCGTTCAACCCTTTATGTAATGCTTCTAAAATGGACTTCCATTTAACTTCTGCCACTTATTCTTGTCTTGAGACAATTTATTTTTTTGCATTTATCATTTGCAGTTAACCTTGAATTTTGAGGGGACAATCATTAGTTTTATGTTTGGTACTATAATAGTTGAAATATTTGCCGACGATCAAGTTACTAGTTTCGGAATGCAATTCCCGAAATGAACATATCGATGATTTATTTTCGACTTCTATATCTGATGATTTTGTTGTAGTTTCTTTTGGGAACTCTCATTCACTTTGTGTATTTGAATTCTTTCGCTTGCCGACATGTTTTTTTTCATAGCATTAATCTCAATCTTCAAGCAAATAGCTTGGTCCACCAACTTTCTGTAAGTCATACACTTGATGACCAATATATATCTATAAATGTACTCTCTTAAGCCAACAAGTAAGTGGTGGATGTTCTTATAATTATGTTAATTAATCAAATGAATGAGAAAGACGATCCTAACAAACTGCATCTTGTACTCCTGAACGTCTTTTTTCCTTGCTCCAGCTTTCTTGAGTCATTCACGAGCTTACCAATCCGCTATTAAAAATATTGATCCCGGAATAATCTCTCAAAATTCACCCAATAAATTACTGTATGGTCCAAAAGGTTACAACAGTAACTCTCCCACCCATCATCAACTCCTTCGTGTAACTAAAATGTTTCACTGTCCACCTTGCAGTCTTCAAGTCACTTTATTCTTGAAAGCCTTTGCTCGATATCATGAAGCCATGTATCAAGCTCGATTGGTCCACCGTGCTATTGAATGTAGGAGAGTGCGTCTTTAGAAAATGGTCCATCACTTGATCCGTGACGGTTCCATTGTCATCTCCATTGGTTGATTAGGTTGTACTTCCACGGTGGACAATGGTGGCATTAGTTGAGTGGTTTGTGATGCAGGTTACGCCGCTTGCTGAATAGCCTGAGCTACTTTTGCAATTTGAGTAGCACAACTGTTACCACCTCCACAAGAGTCGTCATTTTGAGATTCAGTGCTCCAATAATCTCAGTGGGTTGAGTAGGATCAACAAGACGTTGTTTAGGAGAGTAAAGATCCCTAGGAATAGATACATCGTCTACAATAGCTCTAAAAACTCTTTTTTACACGAGCAACTGCAACGTCTCTTCTCTTCGGAGACATTCTAAACAAGTGAAATACACACATAATAAAAAATGATTAAATATCTGACTAACAAGAATAACTTATTTTTCACTCAGTTCTAAGAAATAGGTTTTGAAATGCAAATTCAAAGAATGTTAAATATAAAATATAGACTATGATATCAATCTATCACACCCCAGATCCAGAAGGCAGTTCACCCCGCCAATGCAGGGCATGATGAAATTATTTGGACTTGTTCTATATTCTCAAAGGAAGATTATATGTAAATAATAATAAGAGTAAACAAGAAAATATAAATTTATTTCATAATTAATAGTTCATTTATACAACTGAAAGAAAAATATAAAACTTACTGAATCAAACTTGACATGACAATAGGGAACAATTATCCAAACCAAAATGAAAATATAATAATTAAAACAAATACTGAAAAATACCAAAAAAAAAAAAATCTAAAACTGAAAGGTCTATTTTGGTAGAGGCGACTGTGCTAATAACTCAATAAATAACAAATGGTTTTTAAAGCATAAACGATAAAGAAAATGACACATGCGATATGAACAATAAAGATGGATAACTACTTTGTTGCAAATATAATATCTTAGATAACAAGAGCGTTGTAAACATCAAATATATTTATCATAAAGAAACATGCAATCATTTCGAATTAAGTTTATTGTCGGGCTTAGAGATGTGATTAGACAATCATTGATTTCTCTTGAAATCAATGATTATTCTGTGCTGGTGGAGAGAGCTAGAAAGATTGAGTTGGATCTAGAAGCTATTCAAAGGAGGAGAAACGTTCAGAAGAGAAGAAATTCAGAGGGATCCAGGTTTCTTAAGGGATCTTAGAGCAAACAATTATAGCTATTTTGGAGAGAGAGATAGAGAGAGAGAGAGAGAGAGACCCAGGAAAAGAGTTATTTCATGTTATTGCCCTTCTCTACTTCTCTCTTTCTCATAGCCCGAACCAATTGTCTCATACCTCTCTTCAGCCTTTTTCTTCTGTTCAAGCTAATTAGTAGATGCCATTCATTCATGTCTTGGTGGAACATTCAATAACTGCTAGTGCATTAGTCATGATACAATTACAATGTTAACAACGATGCTAATGTATTAGATTGATCACATTAACCTTGTTGGCATATCAGTAGCTTATGAAATAAGCGTGGTAATACCTTAATGATGTTAAGTTTTAACCGTAGTTATATATTATATAACCACAATTGTATTCTATATACTTTTTTTGTACGTCAAGAGAAATTGGAGTGATGAAGAGAAAGAGAGGGTTAGAGAGAGAGATGAAGAGAGAATAGGGGTAAGGAAAGAGGAATCTAGGGAAAGAGATGAAGCAAAAAATTGGGAGGTTTATCGGCTTCCTCATTTTTTTGCTTCTTTTCTTTTTCATCTCTCTTATTTTCTCTCACTCTCTCCCTTCTCCTGAAATATCGTATGATAGAATGTCACTTATAATTGCTACTTTTGGAGAAAGAGGGAGAGTAGGAGAAAATAACCCGTTTCTTTTTATTGTGTATAAGAGGCAGATCAAAGACTTGGTATTTGGGTGGGGTAATGAGTTCATATAGAACTTAATATTTGCAATACATTTTATTATATTAAGTAGGCTTATATAAAGGTCCTTTGGTACTTGGGGCGTGCCGCACCCCCTTCCTCAAAATTCCTCTTTGTGCATATCCTGGTTATCAATTGTGCTTGCACGGCTTGTACAACACTACATCTTAGTTTATGATGCATGATTGATTAGGTTATTTAGTTTATTGTGCTTGATGTGCTATTATGTTTAATGCACTTTATGTTATTGATCTAGAACATAGTGTCTACATGTTCCTTATTATCATGCATGCTTTACGCACTAATAATATAGCAACTTTACTTGATTTCCTAGGTTTCGTCCTCGTGTACTTGTTGATGTCTCGAGGATTGATTTAACTACCACTGTTCTAGGCTACAAGATCAATATGCCCATCATGCTTGCTCCATCTGCCATGCATAAAATGGCTCACCCAGAAGGTAAATGACAAAATTTTCTTATTTTGTGTGCGAGTGCATGATTTTGGTTGACTTTTAACAATTATTTTTGTGTTTATTGTTGGTTTTTGATTCTTGTAACTAATATTGAAAGTTCAAGAACAAATTCTATCCTACTTAGTGTAACATTAAGCCACTTTAAGTTGCTCATGAATCTTTTAACTATGGATTTGGATATGGAAAATTGGATATTATTTTCTCAGTGAGAATTTTTCATCATTTAAATTAGTATTCGTGTCTTTGGTAAATTTAATTATGTTGTTTTACAGGAGAGAATGCTACAGCTAGAGCAGCATCAGCAGCTGGCACTATTATGGTTTGGTTCTATTGTCTTATTATTTATGCTTCGGCTAACATAGTGGATGTTATATTACTCTGGTGGTGGGAACTGTAGAATGCCATGGTTAATATGTTAAGTGCATCTATTGCTTTTTCTACAAGTTAAAATTGCAATCTACTTTTGACTTTATTTGGCTTTATGCTTGAAATGTGAGAAATATAAATTCGGTTGATTCAATATTTGAGACATTTGATAGAATCAAATTTATATTTCTTATATTTGATATCAGAGCTAGGCTGCATACACATCTGCTTTGTTATTTTGTTGCAAATTCAATTCTTATTATGAATTCATGGTTAAAGAAAAAAGAACAAAACAAAATTATTTGGAGTATATATATATATATATATATATATATATATATATATAAAATTGACTACCAATTGATTTCCCCAAATTTGCATTCAAATTGAGCCATCTTGTGATTTCTTAAATCTTCTAATTCAAAACTAGAGGTTATATAGATAAAACAAAACTGGTTTTATGTGTGATTATATCAGCGTATTGTATGATAATATATATAATTAAAATTAAGCAATTGAGCATAAAAACATTGATGTCTTGGTGATTTATATAATTTGGATAGTTAAGAAATAGCCACCATATCCTTAATTATGTGAATTATATAATTAAGTTTATAAATCTTATAAATAGTTAAAGACATTAATTGTGATAAGTTGTATAAATATAATGAACTTTATCTCACATAAATTTGTTATATTTATATAATTAATTAAGATAAAATATTAAATCATTTTTTTTGCCCATAGTGATTAGGAAAATAAAATAATTTGATAGTTTTATTTTATGGACCAAAATTAATTGAGTAGAATTAGAACTTTAACCCGCATGCCAAGTTTTGTGTCACTAAATTCATAATTTCTCATTTACAAGATTTGCATTGTTAAAATATGTTTTATATTTATGAGTCTCGATTTTGTGTGATAAGCCTATTTTTATTTATTTATTTTTGCAATCATGTGATAAAAAAATATCTCTATTATATAATCACCACATAAAATTTATTGATTACAGACAGACAACTCAGAGATTAAAAATGTTTATTTTCCATATATTTTCATATCAACGGAATTACAGCGGAAATTCGTCAGCTAGAAAATCGGTGGTTAGAAAGACTCTTTCGATTGAGAAGTTTTCGTCGATAAAAAATTATTGGCGGACTAGTGGCTAAATGCTGAATTTTAGCTGACAAATTTTTCGATTGAATAACCAGCCGAGATGTTAGTTGATAATTGAAGACCGATTGAAACTGAAATTTCAGTCGATAAATTTACTGACTGAATTAGTGCCCGACATTCGTGCCACATATTATGCGGCTGAAATTTCCTTTAGTCTTTGGTACTAGCTAAATATCAATGAGTGATTCACTAGCAAATTATACAAAAAAAATGCATGCTCTATCCAAGCAAATTTTACACACATATAATTGCAAAAGGAAATATGTAACAATCATATTCATAACATATCAGAACAATATAAAAGAATGCATATACACAATGATAATGAGTGTAATCATAATAAACATAATAATAAATCTTATTAAATAATACAATATAAGTGTATCCGTAGATTAAATATAAATAGTACAAATCAACTTCCAAAAAAAAAAAAAAAAAAAAAAATCTTGTTATGATAGTCATCTTCCTGATTATAGGTCGCTTGCCACCCATAGATACCTTTTGTTGTAGCTACTCAATCATGGTCTTGAGTCTCTCGACCCTGCATTCATCATCTCCTCCATCAAGAACTTCAGCCTCAACTCTATTTGAAGTAGATCAACAAAGATGCGGGCCTATAACTCATCTGTGACTGCTATTACACACCTATTAAAATACCAATAGTGTAATTTGGTGCTTAGTTTATGTACTAGTAGCATGCCGAGTAAGTTGAACTTGCGTTTAATTTGAACTATTTTGGAAGCTCTTCTTCAATCTTCTTTCTAATAATACACCTGTCCTCAATGTTTAATAAGCTCACAAATAATCCGGTCGTATAATTAAAATTTTGATTAGCAGTACTAACTTGAATTAATGTTAATTATTATACCTTCTTACTTAATAAAGGGTTGAATTTCATCGCAGTTCAAAAGAACATAGACATCAAATTCCTTTGTATTTACATATCTAACATCTAAACTTTGCTTTTTACATTTATACCAACCAAATCTTTAATATCACATAAAAAACTATGATTATTATGACTTTTAAAGGTGAAATACTTCTTTTCATGCATTGCTAAGGTGGCATAGATGTAAAATTAAAGTTTAGGTGTTAGATATGTAAATGCATAAGAATCGAGTACTATAAATTCTTTTGCGTTTGCATATCTAACACCTAAACTTTACTTTTTACATTTATACCACACAAATTTTCAGATCTCATAAAAACTACCACTGTTTTGACTTTTAAAAGATGAAATACACATTTTCATGCATAGTTAAGGTTTCATAGATGTAAAAATTAAAGTTTAGGATATGTAATACATAAGAATTGGGCGGTATACATGTACATCTTTCTTTTAGAAATAACTATGGTCTTTCTCTTCTTTTTTAGACATTATCAACACTGGCTACTTCGAGTTGTGAAGAAGTTTCCTCAACCGGACCAGGAATTCGCTTTTTCCAGCTTTATGTAAGCATTCTCTTAGTACAAATTGCATCGCATGCATAGATTCCATTAACCTTCAATTTTGGCAACATTCAACTTGTATCGAGTGTCAGGTTTTAAAAGACCGGAATGTAGTTGCACAACTCGTTAGAAGAGCTGAGATGGCTAATTTCAAAGCATTAGTCCTCACAGCTGATGCACCTGTACTAGGTCACAGGGAAGCTGATGTGAAGAACAGGTGTGCCCTATAAAATTTTGCAATTAAATTGCTTTGAGGTTTTCCTTGAATTGATATGTATATATATATATATATATATACATATATATATACATATATATATATATATATATATATATATACATATACATACATATATATATA